>JANSJX010000323.1:0-33976 GCA_026168455.1 Theocolax elegans
TGTTTATAAGAGAAAAAAAGCATTTGAATCAATCCACCGGCAATCGAACGAAATCTGAAAATATGAAAATTTGGACTCTTAGCTGGTTTATGGTTGTATACGTGGTAAAAATGTAGGTTATTCATTGCACCCGGCTATGGAACCGAAATCAAAAAAATTGAAAATGTGGACTTCTGAGCCGGGTATTGTGTGTATATACTGTAAAAAGTATGTTAATTCAATGCACCGGCTATGGAACGAATACTAAATATTGAAAATTTTGATCCCTTAGCCGGTTTTTGTGTGTATATACATGTAAAAATGTATGTTAATTCAATGCACCCGGCTATGGAACGAAATCTAAAAATTTGAAAATACGACTTTCTTACCCGGTTTATGCGTGTATATCGGTGTAATAAGCATGTTATTGCAATCCACCCGCTAGGAACGAAATCTAAAAATTTGAAAATTTGGACTCCTTAGCCGGTTTTTGTGTGTATATGATGTAAAAATGTATGTTAATTCAAATCACGCGGCTATGAAACGAAATCTAAAAATTTGAAAATTTGGACTTCTTAGCCGTTATTGTGTGTAAATACGTGTAAAAATGTATGTTAATTCAATGCACCGGCTATGGAACGAAACTAAAAATTTGAAAATTTTGATTCTTAGCCTGTTTATATGTGTTTATAGAGAAAAAAAGCATTTGTTCAATCCACCCGGCAAATTGAAGAATCTGAAATATGAAAATTTGGACTTCTTAGCTGGTTTATGTGGTACATACGTGTAAAAATGTGGTTTATTCAATCCACCCGGCTTTGGAACAAAATTAAAAAAATTTGAAAATCTGGTCTTCTTAGCTGGTTCAGTGTGTACATAGTGTAAAAATGTAGTTATTCAGTGCACCCGGCTATGGAACGAAACCTAAAAATTTGAAAATACGACTTCTTACCCGGTTAGGCGTGCATATACGTGTAATATGCATGTTAATTAACTCCACCCGGATATGAACGAAATCTAAAAATTTGAAATTTGGACTTCTTAGCCCGTTTTATATGTGTTTATAAGAGAAAAAAAGCATTTGAATTCAATCCACCCGCAATTGAACGAAATCTGGAAAATATGAAAATTGGACTTCTAGCTGGTTTATGTTGTACATACTTGTAAAAATGTATGTTTATTCATGCACCCGGTATGGAATGAAATCAAAAAAATTGAAAATTTGGACTTCTGAGCCGGTTATGTGTGTATATACATGTAAAAATGTATGTTATCAATGCACCCGGCTATGGAACGAAACTAAAAATTTGAAAATTTTGACTTCTTAGGCCTGTTTATATGTGTGATACGTGAAAAAAAACATTTGAATTCAAAGCACGCGGCTCTATGGAACGAAATCTAAAATTGGAAAATTGGACTCCTTAGCCGGTTTATGGTGTATATACGTGTAATATTACATGTTATGCAATCACCGCTATGGAACGAAATCGAAAAATTTGAAAATTTTGACTTCTGAGCCCGTTTATATGCGTTTATAAGAGAAAAAAGCATTTGAATGCATCCACCCGCAATTGAACGAAATCTGAAAATATGAAAATTTGGACTTCTTAGCTGGTTTATGTGTACATACGTGTAAAAATGTAGTTTATTTCATTGCACACGGCTATGGAATGAAATAAAAAATTTTGAAAATTTGGACTTCTGAGCCGGTTATTGTGTGTATATACATGTTAAATGTATGTAATTCAATGTACGGCTATGGAACGAAACTAAAAATTTGAAAATTTTGACTTCTTAGCTGTTTATATGTGTGATACGTGAAAAAAAACATTTGAATTCAAAGCACACGGCTATAGAACGAAATCTAAAATTGGAAAATTGGACTCCTTAGCCGGTTTATGCGTGTATATACGGGTAATATACATTATTGCAATCCTCCCGGCTATGGAACGAAATCTAAAAATTTGAAAATTTTGGACTCCTTAGCGGTTTTGTGTGTATGTACATGTAAAATGTATGTTAATTCAATGCACGCGGCTATGGAACGAATCTAAAAATTTGAAAATTAGGACTTCTGAGCCCGTTTATATGTTTAAGAGAAAAAAAAAGCATTTGAATTGAATCCACCCGGCAATGTGAACGAAATCTGAAAATATGAAATTGGACTTCTTAGCTGGTTTATGTGTACATACGTGAAACATGGTGTTTATTCAATCCACCCGGCTTTGGACAAAATTAAAAAAATTGGAAAATACGACTTCTTACCCGGTTATGTGGTGTATTACTGTAATATTGCATGTTAATTAACTCCCCCGGATATGGAACGAATCTAAAAATTTGAAATTGGACTTCTGAGCCCGTTTTATGTGTTTATTAGAGAAAAAAAGCATTTAAATTCAATCCACCCGGCAATTGAACGAAATCTGAAAATATGAAAATTTGGACTTCTTAGCTGGTTTATGTGTGTACATACGTGTAAAAATGTATGTTTATTCATTGCACCGGATATGAACGAAATCAAAAAAATGAAAATTTGGACTTCTTAGCCGGTTTTTGTGTGTATATACATGTAAAAATGTAGTTTGCAATCCACCCGGCTATGGAACGAAAACTAAAAATTTGAAAATTTTGACTTCTTAGCCTGTTATAGGTGTTGGTACGTGAAATAAAACATTTGAATTCAAAGCACCCGGCTATGGATCGAAATCTAAGAATTGGAAAATTTGGGCTCCTTAGCCGGTTTATGCGTGTATGTACGTGTATATTGCTGGTATTGCAATCCACCCGGCTATGAACGAAACTAAAAATTGAAAAATTTGGACTTCTTAGCCCGATTATATGTGTTTATAAAGAAAAAAAGCATTGAATTCAATCCACCCCGGCACATTGAACGAAATCTGAAAATATGAAAATTTGGACTTCTTAGCTGGTTTATGTGTGTACATACGTGTAAAAATGTATGTTTATCATTGCACAAGGCTATGGAACGAATCAAAAATTTGAAAATACGACTTCTTACCCGGTTTATGCGGCATATACGTGTAATATGCATGTTAATTAATCCACCGGATATGGAACGAATCTAAAAATTTGAATTTTGGACTTCAGCCGTTTATATGTGTTTATAAGAGAAAAAAAATATGAATTCAATCCACCCGGCAATTGACGACGAATCTGAAAATATGAAATTTGGACTTCTTAGCTGGTTATGGTGCATACGTGTTAAAAATGTATGTTTATCATTGCACCCGCTATGGAACGAAATAAAAAAAAAATTGAAATTTGGACTTCTGAGCCGGTTATTGTGTGATAACATGTTGAAATGTATGTAATTCAATGCACCCGGCTATGGAACGAAAACTAAAAATTTGAAAATTTGACTTCTTAGCCTGTTTATGTGATACGTGAAAAAAAACATTTGGAATTCAAAGCACCCGGCTATGGAACGAAATCTAAAAATTGGAAAATTGGACCTCTTAGCCGTTTATGCGTGTATATACGTGTAATATTACATGTTATTGCAGATCCACCCGGCTATGGAACGAAATCTAAAAATTGGAAAATTTGGACTCCTTAGCCGGTTTTTGTGTGTATATACGTGTAATATTACATGTATTGCAATCCACCGGCTATGGAACGAAATCTAAAAATTTGAAAATTTTGACTTCTGAGCCCGTTTATGCGTTTATAAGGGAAAAAAAGCATTTGAATTCATCCACCCGGCAATTGAACGAAATCTGAAAATATGAAAATTTGGACTTCTTAGTGTTATGTGTACATACGTGAAAAATGTATTATTCATTGCACCGGCTATGGAACGAAATAAAAATTTGAAAATTTTGACTTCTTAGCCTGTTTATATGTTTGATACGTGAAAAAAAAAACATTTGAATTCAAAGCACGCGGCTATGAACGAAATCTAAAAATTGGAAAATTTGGACTCCTTAGCCGGTTTATGCGTGTATATACGTGTAATATTACATGTTATTGCAATCCCCCGGCTATGAACGAAATCTAAAAATTTGAAAATTTTGACTTCTGAGCCCTTTATGCGTTTATAAGGAAAAAAAGCATTTGATTCAATCCACCCGGCAATTGAACGAAATCTGAAAATATGAAAAATTGGACTTCTTAGCTGGTTTATGTGTGTACATACGTGTAAAATGTATGTTTATTCATTGCACCGGCTATGGAACAAATCTAAAAATTGGAAAATTTGGACTCCTTAGCCGGTTTATGCGTGTATATACGTGTAATATTACATGGTATTGCAATCCACCCGGCCTATGGAACGAAATCTAAAAATTTGAAAATATGGACTCCTTAGCGGTTTTTGTGTGTATATACATGTAAAAATGTATGTTAATTCAATGCACGCGGCTATAGAACGAAACTAAAAATTTGAAAATTTGGACTTTAGCCCGTTATATGTGTTTATGAGAAAAAAAGCATTTGAATTCAATCCACCCGGCAATCGAAACGAAATCTTGAAAATGAAAATTTGGGACTTCTAGCTGTTATGTGTGTACATACTGTAAAAATGTAGTTTATTCATTGCACCCGCTATGGAACGAAATCAAAAAAATTGAAAATTTGGACTTCTGAGCCGGTTATTGTGTGTTATACATGTAAAAATGTATGTAATTCAATGCACCCGGCTATGGAACGAAAACTAATATTTGAAAATTGAACTCCTTAGCCGGTTTTTGTGGTAATACATGTAAAAATGTATGTAATTCAATGCACCCGGCTATGGAACGAATCTAAAATTTGAAAATACGACTTCTTACCCGGTTTATGCGTGTAATACGTGTAATAATGCAGTTATTGCAATCCCCCGGCTATGGAACGAAATCTAAAAATTTGAAATTTGGACTCCTTAGCCGGTTTTTGTGTGTATATGCATGTAAAAATGTATGTTAATTCAAATCACGCGGCTATGAACGAAATCTAAAATTTGAAAATTTGGACTTCTTAGCCGTTTATTGTGTGTAAATACGTGTAAAATGTATGTTAATTCAATGCACCCGGCTATGGAACGAAACTAAAAAGTTTGAAAATTTGACTTCTTAGCCTGTTTATATGTGTTTATAAGAGAAAAAAAGCATTTGAATTCATCCACCCGGCAATTGAACGAAATCAGAAAATATGAAAATTTGGACTTCTTAGCTGGTTTATGTGTACATACGTGTAAAATGTGTGTTTATTCAATCCACCCGGCTTTGGAACAAAATTAAAAAATTGAAAATCTGGTCTTCTAGCTGGTTCATGGTGTACATACGTTGTAAAAATGTATGTTAATTCAGTGCACCCGGCTATGGAACGAAACCTAAAATTTGAAAATACGACTTCTTACCCGGTTTATGCGTGCATATACGTGTAATATTGCATGTTAATTACTCCACCCTATGGAACGAAATCTAAAATTTGAAATTTGGACTTCTTAGCCGTTATATGTGTTTATAAGAGAAAAAAAGCATTTGAATTCATCCACCCGGCAATTGAACGAAATCTGAAAAATGAAAATTGGACTTCTTAGCTGGTTTATGTGTGTACATACGTGTAAAAATGTATTTTATTCATTGCACCCGGCTATGGAACGAAATCAAAAAAATTGAAAATTTGGACTTCTGAGCCGGTTATTGTGTGTTAACATGTAAAAATGTATGTTAATTCAATGCACCCGGCTATGGAACGAAAAACTAAAAATTTGAAAATTTGACTTCTTAGCCTGTTTATATTGTTGATACGTGAAAAAAAAACATTTGAATTCAAAGCACGCGGCTATGGAACGAAATCTAAAAATTGGAAAATTTGGACTCCTTAGTCGGTTATATGCTGTATATACTTGTACTTTACATGTTATGCATCCACCGGCTATGGAACGAAAATCTAAAATTTAAAATTTGGCTTTTAGCCGGTTATTGTGTGTATATACATGTAAAAATGTATGTTAATTCAATGCACCCGGCTATGGAACGAGAACTAAAAATTTGAAAATTTTGACTTCTTAGCCTGTTTATATGTGTTTATAGAGAAAAAAAAGCATTTGAATTCAATCCCCCGGCAATTGAACGAAATCTGAAATATGAAAATTTGGACTTCTTAGCTGGTTTATTTGTTACTACGTGTAAAATGTATGTTTATTCATTGCACCCGGATATGGAACGAATCAAAAAAATTGAAAATTTGATCTCTGAGCCGGTGTTTTTGTGGGTATATACATGTAAAAATTTGTTAATTCAATGCACCGGCTATGGAACGATCTAACATTTGAAAATTTGGACTTCCGAGCCCGTTTATATGTGTTTATAAGAGAAAAAAAGCATTTGAATTCAATCCACCAGGCAATTGAACGAAATCTGAAATATGAAAATTTGGAACTTCTTAGCTGGTTTATGTGTGTACATACGTGTAAAATGTATGGTTTATTCATTGCACCAGGCTATGGAACGAAATCAAAAAATTGAAAGTTTGGACTTCTTAGCCGGTTATGTCTGTATATACATGTAAAAATTTTTGTTAATTCATGCCCGGCTTGGAACGAAAACTAAAATTTGAAATTTTGACTTCTTAGCCTGTTTATATGTTTGGTACGTGAAATAAACATATAGATATTACATATAGAGTAGGGGAGACAAGGAAAAATTCGTCCTATTGGTAGAAAGAGAAGAATATCGCGGGGGCCCTCTCGTCTCTGTCTGTTGGTGCGCATGCTCGCTCTGCGCTGTATACAAGTCTACAGACAAGATGAAAAATTGACTTTATAACCTAATTATAAATAGTTACTTTTTACTTAATAGTTATAGTTATAATATTATTTATAATTTATGAAGTAAATTATGAATTAAAATAAATGTTTTTTATTAACAACCTGACAAAAACTTGTGTTGTATGTAAAAAGCAGCCTGTTCCTGGTGATGACACACGTAGCTTTCACAAGTAAGAATAAATTTATTGTAATTTATGTATAACACACTTAATAAGACTTAAACTAATGTTTTCAAAATATGTCATATATTATATACTGTTCACTTCTCATATTATTTTGCAAATATGCATTTAGAATTTAGTTTATTTAGAAAGGTCACTCATGTTTTAATAATGTTTGGTTGAATATGGTTTTTGTATAATTGTAGATTTCCCAATAATCTTAATTAAGAGAAAAATGGAAGCGGTTACTGGAGTAACTTCTGTAACTACTAATTCAAGAGTATGTAGTGATCATTTTGAATCTATTCATATCATAAAACTGATGGTTACACTCGACATTAGAAGGCTTTTATCAAATGCAATACCAAATGTTGGATGTACAAAAGTGTTGTGCAATATAACAAATACTATTGCTTTGCCAAATAGTAACGAGAAGATGGCAAATGGAGTTATCAAAACAAACAGAATATATTCCTAATATAATTGAATCCAATGAAGATATCAACGCTACTAACTCTACCTTTAATAAATATATTTGTGCAAAGCCATGTAAAACAGAATCTTTATTAGATATATAAGGATGAAGTTTGAAACGTCTCAAAATAATGAAGACAGAATCAATTATATAAGGAGATCTCTTTGAAAAGGTACTTATACTTTTACTTAATTAGTGAGTTTTCAAAGAAAAAATAAATTTTAAAGATTTTAATATTTTTTAGAAAACGTATGCAGGATGAAGATAAAATTGTGTGTCCGAAAAGAAAGTACGCTTTATGGATGGAATGAAATGAACTGCATTTCAAGAGCAGATTTTATCTCAGATGAAGCATGGTCCACGTTTTTTGAGGTACACAATTTGCACAAATTCTCAAATCGCTGCAGTACGTAAAAAAATTATAGGAGACAAAAAAAAATAGGAAATTTCAAAGATCTTGTAAAATGTTTGCGACAGGAGAAAACTTCAGTAGCAGCAGAATATTTAGAGGTTATTTATAATTAAATATATAGTTTATTTAATATTACATGCGATAGATTTAACAAGTAGTATATAAGTTTAATACAATATAAAAATTAAATTATTAAAATATTTTGTTTGAAGTATTCTGCGATTAAATGTATCATATGTATGATTTATACAGGTTATTATTTTAATTTGATGTATTGTTATTTGTTTTTAGTATTTGTATAAAAATGTATAATTTCTCTTTTTATGATTTTTTTTACAAGAATTTTGTTTTTTTTGATCTTTTTATTTTAATTACGTTACACGGAATGGAATAATATAAATAACATTTATAACATGATTATTATACGTGGTTATGTATTTTTATTTTTTATTGTTATTCTGTATTCTATACAAATACAGTTATTTTGGTAAACATACGTGCAAAAGGTTAATCATTAAGTTAATTTTATTATGTACGTAGAACGTTAGCTATAAGAAGAAGATATTTCTGTAAGCTAATACGATACTTAAGAAAAGAAACATTAATCATAAATAAGACAGATTATGTGTAAGACTAAGTAATAGTAAATTGTAATAAAATAAGGCATTTATGTAAATGTATGTTATTATACATTGCATGATGAAATTACACTAAGAAAAAATGTTTTATCATTGTAAGATTAATTCTACTTTTATTTAGTTGTAAAATAAGCAGCTAATAAATATATATAGTTTATTTTACAAATTATATTATATATTGCCTATTCTTTGCTTTAACTGTCCTTTTACTAATCACATTACTAATTAAAGCTTTACTTTCATCAATATGTTTAACTGCAGTAGTTAATTGAAAATTTATCTTAAATAATTATTATATATCATTATCGCATTACAAATATATTGGAATTCATGTATATATCATACAAAAAAAAACTTTGTTCAATACATATTTTGCAAATGAAAATTTCTTTTTTTTTTTTTAAATGTCAATTTCAAGTTTTTATATTTTATTTCTTAAACAAATAACAAGAATTGTTTGTACAAAAAAAAGTTATTTATAATTACTTTATATATATTACAATGCAAAGTTATCACGATTATGTTTTAATTGAAATATACATTTACAAGTTGAATTAGTTATTCTATAAAATGTACTCATAAGTGTTTTATTTTTTTTATTGTTATTAGGCCTACCTGAGCATGTAAAAGAGTTAATAGGACGTATGAAAGCGAAGAAAACCTACAGATCCTTTTCCTTCTCATTTAAAAACTTTTGCAAGAACATTACATTTTCATTCTCCTGCAGCATACATATGGTTCGACAGAGTTTTTTTAAAATGTTTACCCTGTGTTGAAACATTAAACAGTTGGAATTGTTCAAAAAACTATAAGCCTGGTATTTGCCAAGAAATTATAACGCACGTTTCAAAAATAGTAGAACAAGAACTTCCAAATAGAAAACTGGTTTTAATGTCACGTTCGATGAAATGAATATTAAAAAATTTGTTCAGTATTGCAAAAATTCCCACGAGTTTAAGGATTGATTGATTTAGGTGGGCAAGTTGAACGAAGTAATACTCAAAATAAATGTGAATATGCAACAAAGCTTTAGTATTTATGTTATTAAATATTAATGGCAGCTTTAAAACACCTGTGGCTTATTATTTAACAAATTCATTAAGTGGAAATGAGAAGTCTATGCTTTTAAAAGACTTATTACTAAAACTAAATGAAAATAAAATCGACGTTGTCAGCGTAACGTTGATGGAGATGAATCTAATCAGAAAGCTTGTAAATTTTTAGGTGCTAATTTTGACTACACAGACAAAGAGAATTTTAAACCTTATTTTATTCACCCGGCAACGTCTAACCCGGTTGTATGTATTTTTTGATCCATGTCATATGTTAAATTGGTAAGGAATTATTTTGCATTGAAAGGACCAATTATATACAACGAAATGAATACATAAATTGGGAATATATTAAAAAACTTAAGTGATATACAATACTTGGAGGAAATGCACTGTGCTTGTAAAATTAAAAATAGACATATAAACTTTCATAACGAAAAAAATGAAAGTATTTCTTGCAGCTCAAGTTTTAAGTAGTAGTGTAGCACATGCATTAAATTTTTTAGAGTATGATATTAAAAACAGTAACTTTAAAAATGCATCTTCTACCTCCAATTTGTAAAGTATTCAATGATATTTTTGATGTTTTTAAATTCTAAAAATAAATTTTTGCCAAAAATCCAGGTCGAAATGGTATAACAGAAAAAACATTACCATATTTAAAAGAAAAAATAATTGATTGGATTATATATTGAAAAATTAGAAGTAGATGTTTTCCGTAAAAATAAAATCGAAAAAAAATGGAAATCAAGAAAATCAAAATGGTAAATTTAGTTAAACCGAATATAATACGTAAATCTGTAATTAAGGCGACTTCGGTAAAAACTGGTTTCGTAGGTTTTATAATTTGTTTACAAAATTTATATTCTTTGTGTAACGATGTTTTGTGCAACAAAATTTTAGATATTTCTTTGTCATACAAATTGTCTCAAGACCATGTGGAGATGTTTTTTGCGCTCATACGACGAATGAACGGATTCACAAATAATCCAACAACAATACAATTTCATCGGCTTTTAAAAAATTGTTGTTAAATAACATAAATGTTACGGTTCCCTCAACTGCCAATTGTTCGCCACAAGACAGTACATTAATAATATCTGACGCGTAACTGATGTTGATGAAAATTAAGAAAAATAGAAAAGTATCTGGAACTTTGAGTGCAACTGAAAAAGGTGACATTTTAGATAGAAAAAATACAAAAGAATTAGAGCTCCTCGTAAAACCAAATTTTGTCATTTCCAGTAATGAATATTTACATTCCCATTACAATATAATTGAACATGATTATGCAAAGAAAGATGCTTGGGTTGAGTCGGAATATTTAGACGAAATAATAAAAACATACAGCTGGAGCAGTAATTCCTTCGATAAAAAATAAAATTCATTGCGAAAGATGTTTGCAAATGTTAACAGATAATTTAACATTCAGTAAATCAAAATTAACTATTCGAAAAATAGAGGAGGTCTGCATTTGCTTCGGACGATGTGAATTTTATATGTCACTGCGCGGAAAAAATCATTCGACAAAACAAAGATTTATTGTTATTGCCAAATATAACTTTAAACTTGGTTACAACAAATTTTACAAAACCTTCCATCATCAATTCTAGACGATAAAAGTCATATACTTGAACAAGAACCTTTATTTGATCATCGACAACAGCTAATTTTACTTATTGTGCAAAATTATATTGATAAGCGCTTAAAACACGAGAGCGAAAAATTAGGGGATTTAAAATTTCGGGTACGCATGCACTACAATAAAATGACTATATTTAAAGGTGAATGAACCTTATAAATTAAATAATAATTTTTAAATTGTTTAAAATTGATATTACTATTTATATATATATTTTTTTCACAGTTTACAATGTGTTTTTAATATCACAATATTCTGTGTTATGTACATACATAGTCTTTAATAAATATCAATTCGTTTTATATACCTGCGATAATTATTGTATTGAATTAGAAGTTATTATAATATATAACAATTTATTGAAATCAATAACAAACAACCATTTTATTTTAATATTATTTATGATATTGTCATTATTATTATTATTATTAAGAACATTAGCTTGTGGTTATGTAAATAAAGATTAAAGTTTATTATAACTAAATTTGTTTACTTAATTGGTAATTAAATATGTTATTTTATTAATTACTAATTATGCAGACTGTCTTTGGTAAGGAAAAAACATATTTTTTAATTCTTGTTGATAGCATTAAGCAGCAATCACATTCAGATCTGTTTTGCGCATGCGTCAACAGACAAGGATGGAGAGGGCCTTCCGATGTTTCTTCTCTTTCTATCGTTAGACGTTTTCACTTATACGCCTCCTATGACTTACCCACTCTATATGTAATCTCTATGGAATAAAACATTTGAATTCCAAAGCACCCGGCTATGGATCGAAATCTAAGAATTGGAAAATTTGGGCTCCTTAGCCGGTTTATGCGTGTATGTACGTGTAATATGCATGTTATTGCAATCCACCCGGCTATGGACGAAAACTAAAAATTTGAAAATTTGGACTTCTTAGCCCGATTATATGTGTTTTATAAGAGAAAAAAAGCATTTGAATTCAATCCACCCGGCAATTGAACGAAATCTGAAAATATGAAATTGGACTTCTTAGCTGGTTTATGTGTGTGACATACGTGTAAAAATGTAGTTTATTCTTGCACAAGGCCTATGGACGAAATCAAAAATTTGGAAATACGACTTCTTACCCGGTTTATGCGTGCATATACGTGTAATATTCATGTTAATTAACTCCACCCGATAGGACGAAATCTAAAAATTGAAATTTTGGACTTCTTAGCCCGTTTATATGTGTTTATAAGAGAAAAAAAAATGAATTCAATCCACCCGGCAATTGAACGAAATCTGAAAATAGGAATATTGGACTTCTTAGCTGGTTGTGGGACATACGTGTAAAATGTATGTTTATCATGCACCCGGCTATGGAACGAATCACAAAAATTGAAAATTTGGACTTCTGAGCCGGTTATTGTGGTATATACATGTTGAAATGTATGTTAATTCAATGCAACCCGGCTATGGAACGAAAACTAAAATTTGAAATTTTGACTTCTTGCCTGTTTATATGTGTTGATACGTGAAAAAAAACATTTGCAATTCAAAGCACCCGGCTATGGGAACAAATCTAAAAATTGGAAATTTGGAACCTCTTAGCCGGTTTATGCGTGTATATACGGTAATATTACATGTTATGCAATCCACCCGGCTAGGAACGAAATCTAAAAATTTGAATTTTGGACTCCTTAGCCGGGTTTTGGTGTGTATATACTGTAAAAATGTATGTTTAATTCAATGCCGCGGCAATGAACGAAACTAAAATTTGAAAATTTTGACTTCTGAGCCCCTTATAGTGTTTATAAGGGAAAAAGCATTTGAATTCAATCCACCCGGCAATTGAACGAAATCTGAAAATATGAAAATTTGGACTTCTTAGCGGTGTTATGTGGTACATACGTGTAAAAATGTATGTTTTTCATTGCACCCGGCTACGAAATCAAAAAATGAAAATTTGGACTCCTTGCCTTTTTTGTGTGTATATACATGTTGAAATGTATGTTAATTCAATGTACCCGCCTATGGAACGAAAACTAAATTTAAATTTTGACTTCTTAGCCTGTTTATATGTTTGATACGTGAAAAAAAAACATTTGAATTCAAAGCACCCGGCTATGAACGAAATCTAAAAATTGGAAAATTTGGACTCCTTAGCCGGTTCATGCGTGGTATATACGTGTAATATTACATGTTATTGCAATCCTCCAGCTATGGAACGAAATCTAAAAATTTGAAAATTTGGACTCCTTAGCCGGTTTTTGTGTGTATATACATGTAAAAATGGATGTTATTCAATGCACCCGGCTATGGAACGAAACTAAAAATTTGAAAATTTGGATTTCTGAGCCCGTTTATATGTGTTTATTAGAGAAAAAAAGCATTTAAATTCAATCCACCCGGCAATTGAACGAAATCTGAAAATATAAAATTTGGACTTCTTAGCTGGTTTATGTGTGTACATACGTGTAAAAATGTATGTTTATTCATTGCACCCGATATGGAACGAAATCAAAAAAATTGAAAATTTGATCTTCTGAGCCGGTTTTGTGTGTATATACATGTAAAATGGTTTAATTCAATGCACGCGGCTATGGAACGAAATCTACATTGAAAATTTGGACTTCCGAGCCCGTTTATATGTGTTATAAGAGAAAAAAGCATTTGAATTCATCCACCAGGCATTGAAACGAAATCTGAAATATGAAAATTGGACTTCTTAGCTGGTTTATGTGTGTACATACGTGTAAAAATGTATGTTTATTCATGTGCACCCGGCTATGGAACGAAATCACAAAATTGAAAATTGGACTTCTTAGCCGGTTATTGTCTGTATATACTGTAAAATGTTTGTTAATTCAATGCACCCGGCTATGGAACGAAAACTAAAATTTGAAAATTTTGACTTCTTAGCCTGTTTATATGTGTTTGGTACGTGAAATAAAACATTTGAATTCAAGCACCCGGCTATGGATCGAATCTAAGAATTGGAAAATTTGGGCTCCTTAGCCGGTTTATGCGTGTATGTACGTGTAATATTGCATGTTATTGCAATCCAACCCTGCTATGGAACGAAATCTAAAATTTGAAAATTTGGACTTCTTAGCCCGATTATATGTGTTTTATAAGAAAAAAAAGCATTTGAATTCAATCCACCCGCAATTGAACGAAATCTGAAAATTATGAAATTTGGACTTCTTAGCTGGTTTATGTTGTGTACATACGGTAAAAATGTATTTTATTCATTGCACAAGGCTATGGAACGAAATCAAAAAATTTGAAAATACGACTTCTTACCCGGTTTATGCGTGCATATCGGTAATATTGCATGTAATTAACTCCACCCGATATGAACGAAATCTAAAAATTTGAAAATTTGGACTCTTCCCGTTTATATGTGTTATATAGAAAAAAAGCATTTGAATTCAATCCACCCGGCAATTGACGAAATCTGAAAATATGAAAATTTGGACTTCTTAGCTGGTTTATGTGTGTAATACGTGTAAAATGGATGTTTATTCATTGCACCCGGCTATGGAACGAAATCTAAAAATTGGAAAATTCGGAATCCTTAGCCGGTTAGTGAGTTGTATAACGTGTATATACATGGTATTGCAATCCACCCGGTATGGAACGAAATCTAAAAATTTGAAAATTTGGACTCTAGCGGTTTTTGTGTGTATATACATGTAAAAAAAGTATGTTAATTCAATGCACGCGGCTATAGAACGAAATCTAAAAATTTGAAAATTTGGACTTCTTAGCCCGTTTTATGTGTTTATAAGAGAAAAAAACATTTGAATTCAATCCACCCGGCATCGAACGAAATCTGAAAATATGAAAATTGTGGTCTTCTTAGCTGGTTTATGTGTGTACATACGTGTAAAAATGTATGTTATTATTGCACCCGGCTATGGAACGAAATCAAAAAAATTGAAAATTTGGACTTCTTAGCCGGTTATTGTGTGTACATACGTGTAAAAATTGTGTTTATTCAATCCACCCGGCTTTGGAACAAAATTAAAAATTTAAAATCTGGTCTTCTTAGCTGGTTTATGTGTGTACATACGTGTAAAAATGTGTGTTTATCAATCCACCCGGCTTTGGAACAAAATTAAAAAATTTGAAAATCTGGTCTTCTTAGCTGGTTCATGTGTGTACATACGTGTAAAACATTTTATGTTAATTGAGTGCACCCGGCTATGGAACGAAATCTAAAATTTGAAAATACGACTTTTACCCGGTTTATGCGTTCATAACGTGTAATATTGCTGTTAATTAACTCCACCCGGCTATGGAACGAAATCTAAAAATTTGAAAATTTGGACTTCTAACACACCGTTTATATGTGTTTAATAGAAAAAAGCCTTTGAATTCAATCCACCCGGCAATTGAACGAAATCTGAAAATATGAAAATTTGGACTCTTAGCTGGTTCAGTGTGACATACGTGTAAAAATTTATGTTAATTGATGCACCGGCTATGGAACGAAATCTAAAAATTTGAAATTTGACTCCTTAGACCGGTTTGGTGTGTATATACATGTAAAAATGTATGTTAATTCAATGCACGCGGCTATGGACGAAAATAAAAATTTGAAAATTTGGACTTCTTAGCCCGTTTATATGTGTTTGATAAGAGAAAAAAACGCATTTGATTCAATCCACCCGGCAATCGAACGAAATCTGAAAATGAAAATTTGGTCTTCTTAGCTGGTTTAGTGTGTCATACGTGTAAAAATGTATGTTTTATTCATTGCACCCGGCTATGGAACGAAATCAAAAAAATTGAAAATTTGGACTCCTTAGCGGTTTTTATGTGTGTAATATACATGTAAAAATGTATGTTAATTCAATGCAGCGGCTATGGAACGAAATATAAAAATTTGAAAATTTGGACTTCTTAGCCCGTTTATATGTGTTTATAAGAGAAAAAAAGCATTTGAATTCAATCACCCGGCAATCGAACGAATCTGAAAATATGAAAATTTGGTCTTCTTAGCTGGTTTAGTGTGTACATACGTGTAAAAATGTATGTTATTCATTGACCCCGGCTATGGAACGAAATCAAAAAAATTGAAAATTTGGACTCCTTAGCCGGTTTTTGTGTGTATATACATGAAAAATGTATGTTAATTCAATGCAAGCGGCTATGGAACGAAATATAAAAATTTGAAAATTTGGACTTCTTAGCCCGTTTATATGTGTTTATAAGAGAAAAAAAGCATTGATTTCATCCACCGGCATTGAACGAAATCTGAAAATATGAAAATTTGGACTTCTTAGCTGGTTCATGTGTTACTACGTGTAAAATTTTGTTAATTGAGTGCACCCGGCTAGGAACGAAATCTAAAAATTGAAAAATTTGGGACTCCTAGCCGGTTTGGTGGTATATACATGTAAAAATGTGTTAATCAATGCACGCGGCAATGGAACGAAATCTAAAAATTTGAAAATTTGACTTCTGACCCGCTTATATTTTATAAGGGAAAAAAAAAGCATTTGATTACAATCCACCCGGCAATTGAACGAAATCTGAAAATATGGAAAATTTGGACTTCTTAGCTGGTTCATGTGTGTACCATACGTGTAAAAATTTATGTTAATTGAGTGCACCCGGCTATGGAACGAAATCTAAAAATTTGAAAATTTGGACTCTTTAGCCGGTTGTTGTGTGGATATACATGTAAAAATGTATGTTAATTCAATGCACGCGGCTACTGGAACGAAAAGAATAAAATTTGAAAATGTGACTTCTTAGCCCGTTTATATGGTTTATAAGAGAAAAAAAGCATTTGATTTCGATATACCCACCGGCAATTGAACGAAATCTGAAAATATGAAAATTTGGAACTTCTTAGATGGTTTATATGGTACATACGTGTAAAAAGTATGCTTTATTGCACCCGGCTATGGAACGAAATCAAAAAATTGAAAATTTGGACTTCTTAGCCGGTATGTGTGTATATACATGTAAAAATGATGTTACTTCAATGCACCCGGCATTGAACGAAAACTAAAAATTTGAAAATTTGGACTTCTTAGCTGGTTTATGTGTGTAATACGTGTAAAAAGTGTGGTTATTCAATCCACCCGCTTGGAACAAAATTAAAAAATTGAAAATTTGACTTCTGAGCCTGCTTATTGTGTTTATAAGGGAAAAAAAGCATTTGAATTCAATCCACCACGGCAATGAACGAAATCTGAAAATATGAAAATTGGACTTCTTAGCTGGTTTATGTGTGGTACATACGTGTAAAAATGTATTATTAATTGCACCGGCTAGGAACGAATCTAAAATTGAAAATTTGGACTCCTTAGCGGTTTTTGTGGTATATACATGTAAAAATGTTGTTAATCAATGCACCGGCTATGGAACGAAATATAAAAATTTGAAAATTGGACTTCTGTGCCCGTTTATATGGTTTATAAGAGAAAAAAAGCATTTGAAGGTTATCCCCCGGCAATTGAACGAAATCTGAAAATATGAAAATTTGGACTTCTTAGCTGGTTTATGTGTGTACATACGTGTAAAAATGTATGTTTATTCATTGCACCCGGCTATGGAACGAAATCAAAAAAATTGAAAATTTGGACTTCTTAGCCGGTTATTGTGTATATACATGTAAAAATGTATGTATTTTCAATGCACCGGCTATGGAACGAAAACTAAAAATTTGAAAATTTGGACTTCTTAGCCGTTTATATGTGTTTATAAGAGAAAAAAAGCATTAGAATTCAAAGCACGCGGCAATTGAACGAAATCTGAAAATATGAAAATTTGGACTTCTTAGCTGGTTAGTGTGTACATACGTGTAAAAATGTATGTTTATTCATGCACCCGGCTTGGAACAAAATTAAAAAATTTGAAAATCTGGTCTTCTTAGCTGGTTCATGTGTGATATACGTGTAAAAATTTATGTTAATTCAGTGCACCCGGCTATGGAACGAAATCTAAAAATTTGAAAATACGACTTCTTACCCGGTTTATGCGTGCATATACGTGTAATATTGCATGTTAATTAACTCCACCCGGTATGGAACGAAATCTAAAAATTTGAAAATTTGGACTTCTTAACCGTTTATGTGTTTATAAGAGAAAAAAAGCATTTGAATTCAATCCACCCGGCAATTGAACGAAATCTGAAAATATGAAAATTGGACTTCTTAGCTGGTTTAGTGTGTACATACGTGTAAAAATGTATGTTTATTCATTGCACCCGGCTATGGAACAAAATTAAAAAATTTGAAAACTGGTCTTCTTAGCTGGTTCATGTGTGTAATACGTGTAAAAATTATGTTAATTCAGTGCACCCGGCTATGGAACGAAATCTAAAAATTTGAAAATACGACTTCTTACCCGGTTTATGCGTGCATATACGTGTAATTTGCATGTTAATTAACTCCACCCGGATATGGAACGAAATCTAAAAATTTGAAATTTGGACTTCTTAACCGTTTATATGTGTTATAAGAGAAAAAAAGCATTTGAATTCAATCCACCCGGCAATTGAACGAAATCTGAAAATTGAAAATTTGGACTTCTTAGCTGGTTTATGTGTGTACATACGTAAAAATGGGGATTTTTATTCATTGCACCCGGCTATGGACGAAATCTAAAAATTGGAAAATTTGGACTCCTTAGCCGTTTATGCGTGTATATACGTGTAACTATTACATGGTATTGCAATCCACCCGGCTATGGAACGAATCTAAAAATTTGAAAATTTGGACTCCTTAGCCGGTTTTTGTGTGTATACATGTAAAAATGTATGTTATTTCATGCACGCGGCTATAGAACGAATCTAAAAATTTGAAAATTTGGACTTCTTAGCCGGTTTATATGTGTTTATATGAGGAAAAAAAGCATTGAATTCAATCGAACCCGGCAATTGAACGAATCTGAAAATATGAAAATTTGGACTTCTTAGCTGGTTTGTGTGTACATACGTGTAAAAATGTATGTTTATCATTGCCCCGGCTATGGACGAAATCAAAAAAATTGAAAATGGGACTCCTTAGCCGGTTTTTGTGTGTATATACATGTAAAAATGTATGTTAATTCAATGCACGCGGCTATGGAACGAAATAAACAATTGAAAATTTGGACTTCTTAGCCCGTTATATGTTTATAAGAGAAAAAAAGCATTTGATTCTATCCACCCGGCAATTGAACGAAATCTGAAAATATGAAAATTTGGATTCTTAGCTGGTTTATGTGTGTACATACGTGTAAAAATGTATGTTTATTCATTGCCACCCGCTATGGAACGAAAACTAAAAATTTGAAAATTTGGACTTCTTAGCTTGGTTTATGTGTACATACGTGTAAAAATGTGTGGTTATTCAATCCACCCGGCTTGGACAAATAAAAATTTGAAATCTTGGACTTCTTAGCCGGTTATTTGTGTATATACATGTAAAAATGTATGTTAATTAATGCACCGGCTATGGACGAAAACTAAAAATTTGAAAATTTGGACTTCTAGCTGGTTTATGTTGTACATACGTGTAAAAATGTGTTGTGTTATATTCAATCCACCCGGCTTTGGAACAAAATTAAAAAATTTGAAAATTTGGACTTCTTAGCTGGTTTATGTGTGTACATACGTGTAAAAATGGATGTTTATTCATTGCACCCGGCTATGGAACGAAATCTAAAAATTGGAAAATTTTGACTCCTTAGCCGGTTTTGCGTGTAATATCGTGTAATATTCATGGTATTGCAATCCACCCGGCTAAGGAACGAATCTAAAAATTTGAAAATTTGGCTCCTTAGTCCGGTTTTTGTGTGTATATACATGTAAAAATGTATGTTAATTCAATGCACGCGGCTATAGAACGAATCTAAAATTTGAACTTTGGACTTCTTAGCCGTTTATATGTGTTATAAGAGAAAAAAAGCATTTGAATTCATCGACCGGCAATTGAACGAAATCTGAAAATATGAAAATTGGACTTCTTAGCTGGTTTATGTGTGTACATACGTGTAAAAATGTATGTTTATTCATTGCACCCTTGCAGCGGCTATGGAACGAATCAAAAAAATTGAAAATTTGGACTTCTGAGCCGGTTATTGTGTTATATACATGTAAAATGTAATGTTAATTCAATGCACCCGGCTATGGAACGAAAACTAAATATTTGAAAATTTTGACTCCTTAGCCGGTCTTTGTGTGTATATACATGTAAAAATTATGTTAATTCAATGCACGCGGCTAGAAGAACGAATCTAAAAATTTGAAAATTTGGACTTCTTAGCCCGTTATATGTGTTATAAGAGAAAAAAAGCATTTGAATTCATCGACCCGGCAATTGAACGAAATCTGAAAATATGAAAATTTGGACTTCTTAGCTGGTTTATGTGTGTACATACGTGTAAAAATGTATGTTTATTCATGCACCCGGCTATGGAACGAAATCAAAAAAATTGAAAATTTGGACTTCTGAGCCGGTTATTGTGTTATATACATGTAAAATGTATGTTAATTCAATGCACCCGGCTATGGAACGAAAACTAAATATTTGAAAATTTGACTCCTTAGCCGGTCTTTGTGTGTATATCATGTAAAATGTATGTTAATTCAATGCACGCGGCTATGGAACGAAATCTAAAAATTTGAAAATTTGGACTTCTGAGCCCGTTATGTGTTTATAGAGAAAAAAGCTTTTGAATTGAATCCATCCAGCAATTGAACGAAATCTGAAAATATGAAAATTTGGACTTCTTAGCTGGTTTATGTGTACATACGTGTAAAAATGTATGGTTTATATTGCACCCGGCTATGGAACGAAATCAAAAAAATTGAAAATTTGGACTTCTGTGCCGGTATTGTGTATATACATGTAAAAATGTATGTTAATTCAATGCACCCGGCTATGGAACGAAATCTAAAAATTTGAAAATTTGGACTCCTTAGCCGGTTTTTGTGTGTATATACATGTAAAAATGTATGTTAATTCAATGCACGCGGCTATAGAACGAAATCTAAAAATTTGAAAATTTGGACTTCTTAGCCCGTTTATATGTTTATAAGAGAAAAAAAGCATTTGAATTCAATCCACCGGCAATCGAACGAAATCTGAAAATATGAAAATTTGGACTTCTTAGCTGGTTTATGTGTATACGTGTAAAAATGTATGTTTATCAATTGCACCCGGTATGGAACGAAATCTAAAAATTGGAAAATTGGACTCCTTAGCCGGTTTATGCGGTGTATATACGCTTGTAAATTACATGGTATTGCAATCCACCCGGCTATGGAACGAAATCTAAAAATTTGAAAATTTTGACTCCTTAGCCGGTTTTTGTGTGTATATACATGTAAAAATGTATGTTAATTCAATGCACGCGGCTATAGAACGAAATCTAAAAATTGAAAATTTGGACTTCTTAGCCCGTTATATGTGTTTATAAGAGAAAAAAAGCATTTGAATTCAATCCACCCGGCAATCGAACGAAATCTGAAAATATGAAAATTTGGTCTTCTTAGCTGGTTTATGGGTGTACATACGTGTAAAATGTAGTTTATTCATGCACCGGCTATGGAACGAAATCAAAAAAATTGAAAATTTGGACTTCTGAGCCGGTTTTTGGTTTTATACATGTTGAAATGTATGTTAATTCAATGCACCCGGCTATGGAACGATAACTAAAAATTTGAAAATTTGACTTCTTAGCCTGTTTATATGTGTTGATACGTGAAAAAAAAACATTGATTTCAAAGCACCCGGCTATGGAACGAAATCTAAAAATTGGAAAATTTGGACTCCTTAGCCGGTTTATGCGTGTATATACGTGTAATATTCATGTTATTGCAATCCACCCGGCTATGGAACGAAATCCAAAAATTGAAAATTTGGATCCTAGCCTTTTGGTGTGTATATACATGTAAAAATGTATGTTAATTCAATGCACGCGGCAATGGAACGAAATCTAAAAATTTGAAAATTTTGACTTCTGAGCCCGCTTATAGGTTTATAAGAGAAAAAAAGCATTGAATTCAATCCACCCGGCAATTGAACGAAATCTGAAAATATGAAAATTTGGACTTCTTAGCTGGTTTAGTGTGTACATACGTGTAAAATGTATGTTTATTCATTGCACATGGCTAGGAACGAAATCAAAAAATTTGAAATACACTTCTTACCGTTATGCGTGCATAACGTGTAATATTGCATGTAATTAACTCCCCCGGATATGGAACGAAATCTAAAAATTTGAAAATTTGGACTTCTTAGCCCGTTTATATGTGTTTATCAGAGAAAAAAAAATATGAATTCAATCCACCCGGCAATTGAACGAAATCTGAAAATATGAAAATTTGGACTTCTTAGCTGGTTTATGTGTGTACATACGGTAAAAATGTATTTTATTCTTGCACCCGGCTATGGAACGAATCAAAAAAATTGAAAATTTGGACTTCTGAGCCGGTTTTGTGTGTATATACATGTTGAAATGTATGTTAATTCATGCACACCGCTATGGAACGAAAACTAAAAATTTGAAAATTTGACTTCTTAGCCTGTTTATATGTGTTGATACGTGAAAAAAAAACATGTGAATTCAAAGCACCCGGCTATGGAACGAAATCTAAAAATTGGAAAATTTGGACTCCTTAGCCGGTTTATGCGTGTATATACGTGTAATATTACATGTTATTGCAATCCACCCGGCTATGGAACGAAATCTAAAAATTTGAAAATTTGGACTCCCTTAGCCTTTTGGTGTGTATATCATGTAAAAATGTATGTTAATTCAATGCACGCGGCAATGGAACGAATCTAAAAATTTGAAAATTTTGACTTCTGAGCCCGCTATAATGTGTTTATAAGGGAAAAAAAGCATTTGAATTCAATCCACCCGGCAATTGATCGAAATCTGAAAATATGAAATTGGACTTCTAGCTGGTTTATGTGTGTACATACGTGTAAAAATGTATGTTTATTCATTGCACCCGGCTATGGCACGAAATCTAAAAATTTGAAAATTTGGACTCCTTAGCGGTTTTTGTGTATAATATGTAAAATGTATGTTAATCAATGCACGCGGCTATGGAAGAAATATAAAAATTTGAAAATTTGGACTTCTTAGCCCGTTTATATGTGTTTATAAGAGAAAAAAAGCATTTGAATCTATCCACCCGGCAATTGAACGAAATCTGAAATATGAAAATTGGACTTCTTACTGGTTATGTGTGTACATACGTGTAAAAATTGTATGTTTATTCATTGCACCGGCTATGGAACGAAATCAAAAAATGAAAATTTGGACTTCTGAGCCGATTATTGTGTGTAATACATGTTGAATGTATGTTAATTCAATGTACCCACCTATGGAACGAAAACTAAAAATTTAAAAATTTGACTTCTTAGCCTGTTTAGATGTGTTGATACGTGAAAAAAAACTTTGAATTCAAAGCACCCGGCTATGGAACGAAATCAAAAATTGGAAAATTTGGACTCCTTAGCCGGTTCATGCGGTATATACGTGTATATTACATGTTTATTGCATCCTCCCGGCTATGGAACGAAATCTAAAAATTGAAAATTGGACTCCTTACCGGTTTTTGGTGTATATGTAAAATGTATTTATTCAATGCACCCGGCTATGGAACGAAAACTAAAAATTTGAAAATTTGGACTCTTAGCCCGATTATGTGTTTATAAGAAAAAAAAAGCATTTGAATTCAATCCACCGGCAATTGACGAAATCTGAAAAATTAATTGGACTTCTTAGCTGGTTTATGTGTGTACATACGTTAAAAATGTTGTTTATTCATTGCACAAGGCTATGGAACGAAATCAAAAAATTTGAAATACGACTCTTTACCGGTTTATGCGTGCATACGTGTAATATTGCATTTAATTAACTCCACCCGGATATGGAACGAAATCTAAAAATTTGAAATTTTGGACTTCTTAGCCCGTTTATATGTTTTATAAGAAAAAAAATATGAATTCAATCCACCCGGCAATGAACGAAATCTGAAATATGAAATTTGGAATCTTAGCTGGTTATGTGTGTACTACGTGTAAAAATGTATTTTATATTCATTGCACCCGGCTATGGAACGAATCAAAAAATGAAAATTTGGACTTCTGAGCCGTATTGTGTGTATACATGTTGAAATGTATGTTAATTCAATGCACCCGGCATGGAACGAAACTAAAATTTGAAAATTTTGACTTCTTAGCCTGTTTATATGTGTTGATACGTGAAAAAAACATTTGAATTCAATGCACGCGGCATGGAACGAAATCTAAAAATTTTGAAATTTTGACTTCTGAGCCCGCTTATATGTGTTTATAATGAAAAACAGCGGTCAAAAAAAGGAGTACCATCATTTGAACAATACCACCTGGCAATTGACGAAATCTGAAATATGAAATTTGGACTTCTTAGCTGGTTTTTGTGTACATACATGTAAAAATGTTGATTTTTCATGCACCGGGTATGGAACGAAATCTAAAAATTTGAAAATTTGGACTCTTAGGCGGTTTTTGTGTTGTATATACATGTAAAAATGTATGTTAATTCATGCACGGGCTAAACAAAAGGGAATCGAACTATAAAATTTGAAAATTTGGACTTCTTAGCCCGTTTATATGTGTTTCTAATAGAAAAAAAGCATTTGAATTCTCATCCCCGGCAATGAACGAAATCAAAATTGAAAATTGGCTTCTAGCTGGTTTATGTTGTAACATACGTGTAAAAATGTATGTTATTCTTGCACCCGCTATGGAACGAATCAAAAAAATTGAAAATTTGGACTTCTGATTCCGGTTTTGTGTGGATACAGTTGAAATGTATGAATTCAATGTACCGCCTATGGAACGAAACTAAATTAAAAATTTGACTTCTTAGCCTGTTTTATATGTGTTGAAAACTTAAAAAAACATTGAATTCCACAGCACCCGGCATGGAACGAAATCTACATTTGAAAATTTGGATCTTAGCCGGTTTATCGGTATATACGTTTAATATTACATGTTATTGCAATCCCCGGCTAATGGAACGAAATCTAAAATTTGAAAATTTGACTCCTTAGCCGGTTTGGTGTGTATACATGTAAATTATGTTTACTTCAATGCACGGGCTGCAATGGAACGAAATCTAAAATGAAAATTTTGACTTCTGAGCCGCTTATATGGTTTTAAGAAAAAAGCATTGAATTCATCCACCGGCAATTGAACGAAATCTGAAATATGAAAAATTTGGACTTCTTACTGGTTATGTGTGTACATACTGTAAAAATGTATGTTTATTCTTGCACCCGGTTATGGCAACGAAATGCACAAAAATTTGAAAATTTGGACTTCTTAGACGGTTTATTGTGTGTATATACATGTAAAAATGTATGTTAATTCAATGCACCCGGCTATGGAACGAAAATAAAAATTTGAAACTTTGGACTTCTTAGCTGGTTAGTGTGTACATACGTGTAAAAATGTGTGTGTTATTCAATCCACCCGGCTTTGGAACGAAAATTAAAATTTGAAAATCTGTCTTCTAGCTGGTTTATGTGTACATACGTGTAAAAATTTATGTTAATTCAGTGCACCCGGCTATGGACGAAATCTAAAATTGAAATACGACTTCTTACCGTTTTGCGTGCATATACGTGTAATATTGCATGTTATTAGCTCCACCCGGGTATGGAACGAACTCTATTTGAAAATTGGACTTCTTAACCCGTTTATATGTTTTATAACGAAAAAAAGCATTTGAATCAATCCACCGCAAATGAACGAAATCTGAAATATGAAAATTTGGACTTCTTAGCTGGTATATGTGTGTACATCGTAAAATGTATGTTTATTCATTGCACCCGGCTATGGAACGAAATCAAAAAATTGAAAATTTGGACTTCTGAGCCGGTTATTGTGTATATACATGTAAAAATGTATTTAATTCATGCACCCGGCTATGAACGAAAACTAAAAATTTGTAAATTTGACTTCTTAGCCTGTTTATATGTTTGATACGCGAAAAAAAACATTTGAATTCAAGCACGCGGCTATGGAACGAAATCTAAAAATGGAAAATTGGACTCCTTAGCCGTTTATGCGTATATATACGTGGAATATTACATGTTTATTGCAATCCACCCGGCTATGGAAACGAAATCTAAAAATTTGAAAATTTGGAATCCTAGCCGGGTTTTGTGTGTATACATGTAAATGTATGTTAATTAATGCAACCCGGCTATGAACGAAATCTAAAAATTTGAAAATACGACTTCTTACCCGGTTTATGCGTGTATACGTGTGATATTGCATGTTATTGCAATCCCCCGGCTATGGAACAATCTAAAAATTTGAAAAATTTGGACTTCTTAGCCGGTTTTGTGTGTATATACATGTAAAAATGTATGTTAATTCAATGCACGCGCTATGAAACGAAATCTAAAAATTGAAAATGGGACTTCTTAGCCGTTTCTTGTGTGTATATACATGTAAAAATGTCTATACTATTCAATGCACGCGGCAATGGAACGAAATTTAAAATTTGAAATTTGACTTCTGAGCCGTTTATATGTGTTTATAAGGGAAAAGCATTTGAATTCAATCCACCCGGCAATTGAATGAAATCAGAAAAATGAAAATTTGGACTTCTTAGCTGGTTTATGTGTACATACGTGTAAAAATGTATGTTTATTCATTGCACCCGGCTATGGAACGAATCTAAAAATTTGAAAATTTGGACTTCTGAGCCCGCTTATATGTGTTTATAGGGAAAAAAACATTTGAATTCAATCCACCCGGCAATTGAACGAATCTGAAAATATGAAAATTTGGACTTCTTAGCTGGTTTATGTGTGTACATACGTGTAAAAGTATGTTTATTCTTTGCACCCGCTATGAACGAAATCAAAAAAATTGAAAATTTGGACTTCTTGAGCCGGTTATGTGTGTATGTACCTGTTGAAATGTATGTTAATTCAATGTACCCGCCTATGGAACGAAAACTAAAAATTTAAAATTTTACTCTCAGCCTGTTATATGTGTGTGATACTGAAAAAAAACATTTGAATTCAAAGCACCCGGCTATGGAACGAAATCTAAACATTTGAAAATTTGGACTCCTTAGCCGGTTTATGCGTGTATACGTGTAATATTACATGTTATTGCAATCCACCCGGCTATGGAACGAAATCTAAAATTTTGAAATTTGGACTCCTTAGCCGGTTTGGTGTGTATACATGTAAAAATGTATGTTATTCAATGCACGCGGCATGGAACGAAATCTAAAAATTTTGAAAATTTTGACTTCTGGCCCGCTTATATGTGTTTATAAGGGAAAAAAGCATTTGAATTCAATCCACCCCAATTGAACGAAATCTGAAAATATGAAAATTTGGACTTCTAGCTGGTTTATGTGTGTACATACTGTAAAATGTATGTTTATTCATTGCACCCGGCTATGGAACGAAATCAAAAAAATTGAAAATTTGGCACTTCTAGACGGTTATTGTGTGTATATACATGTAAAAATGTATGTTAATTCAATGCACCCGGCTATGGAACGAAAACTAAAAATTGAAAATTTGGACTTCTTAGCTGGTTATGTGTGTACATACGTGTAAATGTGTGTTTTATCCACCCGGCTTTGGGTAAAATTAAAAAATTTGAAAATCTGGTCTTCTTAGCTGGTTCATGTGTCATACGTGTAAAAATTTATGTTATTCAGTGCACCCGGCTATGGAACGAAATCTAAAAATTTGAAATACGACTTCTTACCCGGTTTATGCGTGCATATACGTGTAATATTGCATGTTAATTAACTCCACCGGAATATGGAACGAAATCTAAAAATTTGAAAATTTGGACTTCTTAACCCGTTATAGGTGTTTATAAGCGAAAAAAAGCATTTGAATTCAATCCACCCGGCAATTGAACGAAATCTGAAAATATGAAAATTTGGACTTCTTAGCTGGTATAGTGTGTACATACGTGTAAAAATGTATGTTTATTCATTGCACCCGGCTATGGAACGAAATCAAAAAAATTGAAAATTTGGACTTCTGAGCCGGTTATTGTGTGTATATACATGTAAAAATGTATGTAATTCAATGCACCCGGCTATGGACGAAAACTAAAAATTTAAAATTTGACTTCTTAGCTGTTATATGTTTGATACGCGAAAAAAAACATTTGAATTCAAAGCACGCGGCTATGGAACGAAATCTAAAAATTGGAAAATTGGACTCCTTAGCCGGTTTATGCGTATATACGTGTAATATTACAGTTATTGCAATCCACCCGGCTATGGAACGAAATCTAAAAATTTTGAAAATTTGGAATCCTTAGCCGGTTTTTGTGTTATACATGTAAAAATGTATGTTAATTATGCACCGCTATGGAACGAATCTAAAAATTTGAAATACGACTTCTTACCCGGTTTATGCGTGTATATACGTGGATTTGCATGTTATTGCAATCCACCCGGCTATGGAACAAAATCTAAAAATTTGAAAATTTGGACTTCTTAGCCGGTTTTGTGTGTATATACATGTAAAAATGTATGTTAATTCAATGCACGCGGCTATGAAACGAAATCTAAAAATTTTGAAAATGTGGACTTCTTAGCCGTTTCTTGTGTGTATATACATGTAAAAATGTATACTAATTCAATGCACGCGGCAATGAACGAAATTTAAAATTTGAAAATTTTGACCTGACCCGTTTATATGTGTTTATAAGGGAAAAAAAGCATTTGAATTCAATCCACCCGGCAATTGAATGAATCAGAAATATGAAAATTGGACTTCTTAGCTGGTATGTGTGTACATACTTAAAAATGTATGTTTATTCATTGCACCCGGCTAGGAACGAAATCAAAAAATGAAAATTTGGACTTCTTACCCGTTTATGTGTTTATAGAGAAAAAAAAGCATTTGAATTCAATCCACCCGCAATTAACAAATCTAAAAATGGAAAATTTGACTCCTAGCCGTTTATGCGTGTATATACGTGTAATTTTACATGTTATTGCAATCCACCCGGCTATGGAACGAAATCTAAAAATTTTGAAAATTTGGACTCCTTAGCCGGTTTTTGTTGTATACATGTAAAAATGTATGTTAATTCAATGCACGCGGCAATGCGAAATCTAAAATTTTGAAAATTTTGACTTCTGAGCCGTTTATATGCGTTTATAAGGGAAAAAAAGCATTTGAATTCAATCCACCCGGCAATGAAAAAATCTGAAAATATAAAAATTTGGACTTCTTAGCGGTTTTAGTGTACATACGTGTAAAAATGTAGTTTTATCATTGCACCCGGCTATGGAACGAAATCTAAAAATTGGAAAATTGGACTCCTTAGCCGGTTTTGCTTGTATTACGTGTAATATTACATGGTTTTCAATCCACCCGGCTATGGAACGAATCTAAAAATTTTGAAAATTGGACTCCTTAGCCGTTTTTGTGTGTATATACATGTAAAAATGTATGTAATTCATGCACGCGGCTAGAACGAAATCTAAAATGAAAATTTGGACTTCTTAGCCCGTTTTATGTGTTTATAAGAAAAAAAGTTTGAATTCAATCCACCCGGCAATTGAACGAAATCTGAAAATATGAAATTTGGACTTCTTAGCTGTTTATGTGTGTACATACTGTAAAAATGTATTTATTCATTGCACCCGGCTATGGAACGAAATCAAAAAATTAAAATTTGGACTTCTTAGCCCGTTTATGTGTTTAAGAAAAAAAAGCATTTGAATTCAATCCACCGGCAATTGAACGAAATCTAAAAATTGGAAAATTTGACTCCTTAGCCTGTTTATGCGTGTCTATACGTAATTTTTACATGTATTGCAATCCACCCGGCTATGGAACGAATCTAAATTTGAAAATTTGGCCTTATCCGGTTTTTGTGTGTATATACTGTAAAAATGTATGTTAATCAATGCACGCGGCAATGGAACGAAATCTAAAAATTTGAAAATTTTGACTTCTGAGCCCGTTTATATGCGTTTATAAGGGAAAAAAAGCATTTGAATTCAATCCACCCGGCAATTGACGAAATCTGAAAATATGAAAATTTGGACTTCTTAGCTGGTTTTAGTGTACATACGTGTAAAAATGTATGTTTATTCATTGCACCGGCTATGGAACGAAATCTAAAAATTGGAAAATTTGGACTCCTTAGCCGGTTTATGCGTGTATATACGTGTAATATACATGGTATTTCAATCCACCCGGCTATGGAACGAACTCTAAAAATTTGAAAATTGGACTCCTTAGCCGGTTTTTGTGTATATACATGTAAAAATGTATGTTAATTCAATGCACGCGGCTATAGAACGAAATCTAAAAATTGAAAATTTGGACTTCTTAGCCCGTTTATATGTGTTTATAGAGAAAAAAAGCATTTGAATCAATCCACCCGGCAATTGAACGAAATCTGAAAATATGAAAATTTGGACTTCTTAGCTGGTTTATGTGTGTACATACGTGTAAAAATGTATGTTTATTCATTGCACCGGCTATGGAACGAAATCAAAAAAAATTAAAAATTTGGACTTCTTAGCCCGTTATATGTGTTTATAAGAGAAAAAAAGCATTTGAATTCAATCCACCCGGCAATTGAACGAAATCTAAAAATTGGAAAATTTGACTCCTTAGCCGGTTTATGCGTGTCTATACGTGTAATTTTACATGTTATTGCAATCCACCCGGCTATGGAACGAAATCTAAAAATTTGAAAATTTGGACTCCTTAGCCGGTTTTTGTGTGTATATACATGTAAAAATGTATGTTAATCAATGCACGCGGCAATGGAACGAAATCTAAAAATTTGAAAATTTTGACTTCTGAGCCCGTTTATATGCGTTTATAAGGGAAAAAAAGCATTTGAATTCAATCCACCCGGCAATTGAACGAAATCTGAAAATATGAAAATTTGGACTTCTTAGCTGGTTTATGTGTGTACATACTGTAAAAATGTATGTTATTCATTGCACCGGCTATGGAACGAAATCTAAAAATTGGAAAATTTGGACTCCTTAGCCGGTTTATGCGTGTATATACGTGTAATATTACATGGTATTTCAATCCACCCGGCTATGGAACGAAATCTAAAAATTTGAAAATTTGGACTCCTTAGCCGTTTTTGTGTGTATATACATGTAAAAATGTATGTTAATTCAATGCACGCGGCTAGAACGAAATCTAAAAATTTGAAAATTTGGACTTCTTAGCCGTTTATATGTGTTTATAAGAGAAAAAAAGCATTTGAATTCAATCCACCCGGCAATTGAACGAAATCTGAAAATATGAAAATTTGGACTTCTTAGCTGGTTTATGTGTACATACGTGTAAAAATGTATGTTTATTCATTGCACCCGGCTATGGAACGAAATCAAAAAATTGAAAATTTGGACTTCTGAGCCGGTTATTGTGTGTATATCATGTAAAAAGTATGTTAATTCAATGCACCCGGCTATGGAACGAAAACTAAATATGTGAAAATTTTGACTCCTTAGCCGGTTTTTGTGTGTATATACATGTAAAAATGTATGTTAATTCAATGCACCGGCTATGGAACGAAATCTAAAAATTTGAAAATACGACTTCTTACCCGGTTTATGCGTGTATATACGTGTAATATTATGTTATGCAATCCACCCGGCTATGGAACGAAATCTAAAAATTTGAAAATTTGGACTCCTTAGCCGGTTTTTGTGTGTATATACATGTAAAAATGTATGTTAATTAATGCACCCGGCTATGGAACGAAATCTAAAAATTTGAAAATACGACTTCTTACCCGGTTTATGCGTGTATACGTGGTATTGCATGTTATTGCAATCCACCCGGCTATGGAACGAAATCTAAAAATTTGAAAATTTGGACTTCTTACTGGTTTTATGTGTGTATACGTGTAAATGTATGTTAATTCATTGCACCCGGCTATGGAACGAAACCTAAAATTTGAAAATTTGGACTCTAAGCAGGTTATTGTGTGTATACATGTAAAAATGTATGTTTATTCAATGCACGCGGCTATGGAACGAACTCTAAAAAATTGAAAATTTGGACTCCTTAGCCGGTTTTTGTGTGTATATACATGTAAAAATGTATGTTTATTCATTGCCACCCGGCTATGGACGAAAACTAAAAATCGAAAATTTGGACTTCTAGCAGGTTATGTGTATATACATGTAAAAATGTATGTTATTCATGCACGCGGCTATGGAACGAACTCTAAAAATTGAAAATTTGGACTTCTTAGCCCGTTTATATGTGTTTATAGAGAAAAAAAGCATGTGATTCAATCCACCCGGCAATTGAACGAAATCTAAAATTGGAAAATTTGGACTCCTTAGCCGGTTTATGCGTGTATTACGTGTAATATTACATGTATTGCAATCCACCCGGCTATGGAACGAAATCTGAAAATATGAAAATTTGGACTTCTTAGTGGTTTATGTGTGTACATACGTGTAAAAATGTATGTTTATTCATTGCACCCGGCTATGGAACGATAAAAAAAAATTGAAATTTGGACTTCTTAGCCCGTTTATTGTGTTTATACGAGAAAAAAAGCATTTGAATTAATCCCCGGCAATGAACGAAATCTAAAATTGGAAAATTTGGACTCCTTAGCCGGTTTATGCGTGTATATACGTGTAATATTACATGTTATTGCAATCCACCCGGCTATGGAACGAAATCTAAAAATTTGAAAATTGGACTCCTTAGCCGGTTTTTGTGTGCATATACATGTAAAAATGTATGTTAATTCAATGCACGCGGCTATGGAACGAAATATAAAAATTTGAAAATTTGGACTTCTTAGCCCGTTATATGTGTTTATAAGGGAAAAAAGCATTTGAATTCAATCCACCGGCAATTGACGAAATCGAAAATATGAAAATTTGGACTTCTTAGCTGGTTTATGCGTGTACATACGTGTAAAAATGTGTTTATTCATTGCACCCGGCTATGGAACGAAATCAAAAAATTGAAAATTTGGACTTCTTAGACGGTTATTGTGTGTATATACATGTAAAAATGTATGTTAATTCAGTGCACCCGCTATGGAACGAAATCTAAAAATTTGAAAATACGGACTTCTTACCCGGTTTATGCGTGCATGTACGTGTAATATGCATGTTAATTAACTCCACCCGGATATGGAACGAAATCTAAAAATTTGAAAATTTGGACTTCTTAACCGTTTATATGTGTTATAAGCGAAATAGCATTTGAATTCATCCACCCGGCAATTGAACGAAATCTGAAAATATGAAAATTTGGGTGTATGTTTAAATACATATATGGTTTCAATTAATTATCTTCAGATTCATCGCTTTCACAAGAAATATTTTCATCAGCTTCTGCGTCATTATCTTCGACAATAACATCTCGAACTGTTTCTGGACATTGTGCTCCCGTAAACCATACAAAGTCAAATTTATTGCCATTAACGACACAACCATGGTTTACCGGATTGAGATTGCATGCAATTTTGTTTGGCACTTATCCCCATCCCACAGTTCTGCCAAATTTTTTCTAGCTTATTGACGTCTTGAAGAAGCTATAAGCGAAGAGGCAGAATATACCTTATGACATGAGTAGAAAAATATTTTTGACCACTTCCGGTAATTCTGCCGCCATCTTGTCCTCAACATCCGCTTCTGCCAATTTTTTTATTTGTTTAAAACCTTATTACCTACATTCCTGCAAATTTTCAAGTTTGTATCAAGTCGTGTATTTTAGATACCAAATACCGAGAGAAAAATCGAATATTTCAAATCCGCGCACTTATTGATCATTTTTTTTGGCACTTATCCCCATCCTACACTTCTGCCAAATTTTTTCTAGCTTATTGACGTCTTGAAAAAGCTATAAGCGAAGAGGCAGAAATTTAC
>JANSJX010000324.1:0-33912 GCA_026168455.1 Theocolax elegans
AAACAATGACGTCATCAAGGTCACGTATTGGCTACTTGTTTGTTTATACAACAAATAAGATAACATTCTTAGAATAACATTCCTTTACGAGGTCAATAACCTTATCGTAAAATACTTTAAGCAAGTATAGAGGGACATATGAAATGGCGCCATCAAGGTCATGGGTTAGCTTACTTGTTTGTTTATATAAACAAACAATTAAGATAACATTCTTAAGAAACATTCCTTTTTCCAAGGATATAACAAAACAAATATGATAACATTCTTAAAATAACATTCCTTTACGAGGTCAATAACCTTATAGTAAAATACTGTAAGCAGGTATAGAGGGGCATATCAATGGCGCCATCAAGGTCACACGTTAGCTTACTTGTTTGTTTATATAAACAAACAATTAAGATAACATTCTTAAGATAACATCCTTTTTTCCAAGGTCATTTAATTATTGGCTGAGAAGGGTATTGAATGACCTTGAAAAGGAATGTTATCTTAAGAATGTTATCTTAATTGTTGTTTATATAAACAAACAAGTAAGCTCACGTGTGACCTTGATGACGTCATTTGTTATGACTCCCTATACCTGCTTACATACTACTCGTGTGTGTACGTACGCGCGCGCATTCTTTAACGAAACTGTTGGCTTCCACGTTTGAGAAGGTCAACGCGAGGAATGTCCACGGAGTCTCGCGAATATACATGCGCTCGATGACGACGACATTGTTATGTTATTGGATGATTAAGCCCTTTCTGGTACAGTGGGGAGGGTGAGGGAGGAGGGAGAGGAAAAAGGAGATGAAGAATGATGATGATGAAGCGCGGGAGAGGGTAAAGGGGCGCCAATCCCTTCTTCTTCCTCTCTTCTTCTTCATCTTCTTCTTCTTCTTCTTCTTCTACTCCCACCTTGATCGCTTTCTTCTCTCGCGAGAGGAAGGGAGGAAGGGAAGATGATGGTACGTGTGTTCTCCTCGGTCGAGAGCTGCTCGAATCTTTATCCTTCGAGTTCTCCGCGGGAACTCGTGACGGTCACGCGTGGATATACATCCGTGTGCGGGCGCGCGGTGTTACCTTTAGTCATGTCCTAATTAGCCCCTGATAATAAACTCTATTTAGCTGTATTTAACGATCGGCCCTTTTCAAAATCCGCAGGTACGCGTGAAGAAAGTAAACGATGACACGTGGTAATGGTGATTGAAAATGCGGAAGAGAGATAAGAACATTTTGGGGAAGAACGTCTGTGACTGCCTGTGTGTGCCTGTGTGTGCGTGTGCTTCTGAGATACAGTGCTAAGTGAGATGATTGACCAAGCGACAACGAAAGGTCCGCAATACCAATTACCAGAAGGACTATTATTGGTAAATCGATATCTTTTAATAAATCACTCTTTTCGAAATCGGTGATCATTTGACAAATGAAATAATGATCGCACCTATATAGTAAAATACCTATACAAGATATTGTTTGCAGTAATAAGAATAACATATGTGTATATATATATATATATATATAAGTGAATCGCGTTTGATAGAAAAAATAAATATAAAATATATAAATAAAATCGATATTGGAAAAACGAACCGTCGTAACCGGAAGAGTTTACGAAAATTTGAACAAACCGGTTGAATATTGTATCGCTCCTATACTTGCGTCAGGCGCTATCGCGCCTTTTGATAAGAACGATTTGCGATACCGCGTGGTGTGTAAGATTGTTTTAAACTCGTAGAGCGAGAGAGACGTAAATAAGAGAATCGCTCGGCAATTGAAAAAAGAAGAAAAAAGGATAAGAAACGTACAAGAAAAGAGTAGAACGATTGATCGTTGTGTATATAGGTTTAATTCGAGAATTGTACGTTTAATCGCGAAGGAGTATCGGAGTATCGGAGTATCGGAGTATCGGAGTATCGGAGTATCGGTGCACATGCGCGAGGACGGTGACGGTGACGGTGACGGAGACACGAGCGCAGACACCTTATTCTGGTAGGTGCGGAAGACGGGCTCGGTACCTCTCGCGAGTCGCGGCTCGCCTTCTCCTCGAGTAAATATTCATCAGGCTGCCCAGACGATTTGCATATTCACAATCAACCTCCTCGTATCGTTGCGAAACAAGGTGAGGGCTTTTCCCGCGGGATACTCTCCACGGGCGTACCCGTGCCGGTGGCTAAAACTCCGTACCGCTCCGTACCGCTCCGTACCGCTCCGTACCGCTCCGTACGGTCTGTACAAACTGCCTCAACTGCATGGTTCAACGGTCATTCTCTCTTCTTTTCCTCGTTCCTCTAGTCCTGTTACTATATTATCTGATTATTTAATAAGGGTTGTTACGTTACTCTTTTTTACTCTCACCCTTTTTTGGACACTTACGATATTACAATTCGATCAGTATGTGACACTATATACACTCAGGAGGATATCGGAGGACCGACACATCGACACATCGCGGGTATCTCGAGACGATTTTCTTTCGAGTGCGGAAAAGGAGAAAGAGGAAGAAAAGAACCTCGGTGAGCGAGTGCGACTGCAGTCCATGAGGCCAATTAATTATCACGATTCACTCACGGGTCCACGGGTCCTCGCGTGCCCGACGATGCCTTTTTTCTTTTTACGTCTCTCTCATCTTTCGCTTGTTACGCCCCGATTCTTTCGCACGTATACCCAGATATTTTCGTTACGTCGGTGATGACGACGATCCGTTCATCTCACCGTTTACAGATTTTCTTGTTAATACCGATACCGATTAAAACTACGATACCAATCATTTTCAATAATAATATTTAACAACGAGATACATGTTATATTAGTATAATTAAAACCAAGGTTAAACAGTGGTTCATTTGTCGTTAAACATTTAGGTAATTCATTATCCCCTTAACTAAAAATCCTAATAATTTAATAATTTATGTCGCTAATAATTAACTAAAAACCAAAGTTTTATCTCTAAATTGGCTTCAAATTATTTTATTTTATTAAATGATTATTAGCTACTTATTCTTTCCTAAAAATTTTCTCTATAATAACGGTTAAAAATCGTCAACGTGAAATATTTATGAAAACTTAAAGTATTAAATAATTTATAATAATAATACGCTTATGTACGTTATAATCGTAACTTAAAAATACATAAAAAAATCACGTGTTGACAAAATTGTTTAACTCTTCCAAATTTTATTTATTTAATAACATTTCGATTATTTAACCTTAAAATTTGAGTGTGGTTGACGAAATTATTCATCATCTTGATAAACATAACTAAATATGATTATTAGTCGAGAATATAACTAATTTTAACTAAATAAAATTAGTTGATTTTATAAAAATTTATAATAATTATACATCATTCACTTTATTATTCTGGGAGATTTTGAAGTCGTTGAATCACGTATAATATATCAGAATTTTCTTAATTTTAAAATTCGGGATGACGAATCCACGATGACGGACGACCTAATGTAAAAATGAAACCTGTTATTCGGTGTTTTTTGGGGATGCCATCCTGAACAAATCTGACGTAAGGATTTAGTGTTTCCTATCAAGAAAACTTGAACCATCTACGCTGAAACGTATTCCTTATATAATGCACTTCTGTATTCGGGTTTTTCATAAAATTGCGTATTTTGTTAAATAAATGTATTGACTATGATTGTTTGCTCGATCGGTAACCCAGATACATGTATGCAGATTCCTATATTACATATTTTTCGTAATTTAAATTTGTTTTTGATTTTTACTTAATTATTGATGTGACCACGGATTTGTTACGAGTAAGAAAGAATAATGTGAAAAATTGCAAATAAATAACGAAAAGTACGAAAATATTGGTTGTAGTTTTGCATTGACATCCCCTTAATATTTTGAGGTTATGAACCCACTACTGTGTAGTGCTACTACTTGTAGGTTATGAAATCGTTTAATTTGAATAGCTATATACTACGTGTAGGAGCAACAGAATAAAATTCTCGTTAGACGTACGCTTCACTGTAATTGAATCAAATCGGATAAAGATCGAACGTAATAATAATATAGATTATCATAGGAATTAGTCTTCCTTAGTCGGTGTCTAGGGTCTAGGTGTATAATGCGCGGACGCGTGTGTGGGACAGTGTGCTTGGGTGTGCTTGGGTGTGTGTGTGTAACCTTCCGATCTAAGCCGAAATCCAAGGAGCGACTCGGTTAGTTTAGGCCTACATATACACACCCACCCAATAACCCAACGCGGCAGCACTGGCGGTGCATTTGACTACGCGATAATATGCTAATTGGCGTATCGCGTAGAATCGCGCGAGCGCTCCGTACCCCTCTGACAGCTAGCAAATAATTTAGATAAGCGGATCATCCACGCGTTCCACCTCTTTCTCTCTTCTCCTGTATTTGTATACACATATACATGCACTGCGTGTACACGTACCTATACCTATACGTATATATATATATATATATATTCTCTCTCCCTTTTTCTTCGATCTGACGAGGCCGCGCCGGCTCCTATTTTAACGGAAAGAAAGAAAAGGACGACTCGATCACTATACGAGGGACCGCGAGAGAATTTACAAGTCTCAAGGTGGATTTATAAACGAGACGTTAATTGATCGTTTTAGAATCTTGATGGGAAGAGGATTGATTATTACTTAACTTTCTTTGCCTGTTTCTTTTAATCGGTACGGTTGAATGTCCGATATTTTACCTCGGATAATAATCATATTGATCTCTTTGAATTTATATTTATTATTATGTCTTTCTTTCCTCGATATGCTTTCGTTTACGTTTCTTCTTCCGGTATACTTGCGGTATAATATAACCTACTATTTTGATACTGTTATTCGCTTCTTCCAACTATATTAATTACCTTTTTCTCTTTTCCTAAATTTATCTTCTACAACTCTTAAACACCACACTGATGCATAACCCAGAGAAAGATACGTGTGATCGATTAAACTTTTCTCATAGGTACTTAAATTTTACTCGCCATACCTTATCGAGGTTAAATGTCTCATAAAAAAAGGGATTGATTTATATAATTCTAAGAGTTGATCATTACCCTTTGAAACAAGAATATTTATCAATTTTCGGGAATCATATCCCATAGTAAAAATTATATCAAAATTATATTTTCGTACAATTTCAGGTTACATTTACTGTTACAGAACCTCGTTAATCAATAAAATGTGTATTTTAATCATCTACAAATGTTACTTTATGTCCAAAAAATAGAAAAGGTAAAAATTTAGTACATCATCCCCTATGCATTGGAATAGTACTTCGGATAAATATATATCCATAATTTGTTGATGTTAAATTACTTATATAAGATACTTCAGAGATAAAAATTTCATTTGTAATTATAAATTATAATCTATATTAATATTCACTATTGCCGTTTGAACGAACATTTATTTACAGTCGAATGCATCGACGCTATCTTCTGACATTTCCCAACTAATTACCAATGAAGAATAAATCCTCGATACTCGTCATTATATATATATATATATATATATATATATATACCAAACGCAATATTGACGAGATGTAATACTCTAATTTTACCGATCGAGTCAGAACAGACGAAAAGACTATTTTAATTAAATAAATATCGTTAATTAGAGTGAACCAAGGTAATCTCTTATAATTTTAATCAAAAATTTATTTACATTAAATTTGACTCTTATATATAATTTCTTTTCAACCATATATATATTCGTGTTGTTTTTTCAGCAATGAATCTTGACGATCTAAGGGAAGTCAATAATTTTGGAATGGTGGTCAAATATCAAAATGCATGCTCTACTTGTATTAGTCGATCTTTCTATAGATTTTCGCCATTCTCGTGAGACTTTGCGCTTTTATCACGGGCACAAGAAAAAATAACACAATAGAAAGAAAAGAATGTTATGTGAATAACTATAGAATAACTAGTTATGATGCCTAAAACGTCAATCTGTAAATTAATTAAAAAATCGGCTGAATATATTGAATAATAAAATATTAGATGTATGGGCAGACTACTCAATGGAAAATTTACAGTATCATTAACATTATACTTCTAGTCTTCGTGCAGCATTTTGTTATTTAATCTTTACTATTGTCACGGGTGACGTATAAGCCCGGTCGAATTGAAAAAGCGCATCGTGTGACAATATGAGGTCGTTGCGTGAAGAAATGTGCACAGGCATCGGTAGCTCAGTGGACAGAGCATCCCTCGCAAAAATGGAATTAGGTCCTGGGATCGAGTGCTGGCCGAGAACGTTGTTAATACTTAGTCATTATTATTATTACGATACATAAACAATCGTAACACTACCATGGTATGAAGATTTCTTTTATTTTTAAATTTATAATTTGCAGTGCAGTAATACAGTGAGTTTTAGATGCAGTACAATTAATACAATTTATAGGAACATCAAATTTTTTTTGTAACGGAATTTTTTGTATTTATCGTATACGTATGATAAGAGGGTATACAACATTGCGAGGATGGCGAAAAATTTTCGAAATGTCCTTGAATATTGCTGTTTTATTGCTCAACTTTATGTCGAATTAATTTCCCCTTTAAAGACACAGTTTACGAGCGGATATATCTTCACTAAATTTATATTATTATGCCTAATTATTATTAAAACTTCTGAGATTAAGAAAAATTGTCTTTTTCTTGTCAGATCGTTGCCTAAGTGTGTGTTATAAAAATAAAAAGTAATTATAGTTATTTTAAGTGCATTATTTTGTAAAAAATAACTGATAAATGTGATAATAATTACTAGAAATAATTTACTAAAATAGACTAGTTCCAATTTTTTGTAATTTTTATCTAAATTATAATACTATAGAACATGAATCGTTATAATTATGCAGAAAAAAAATTTAGTGAATGTACTAAAATAAATTGTTTAAAACTACGATATCTTTATTTTAATTAATATTTTTTACATATAAATATTTGTTGTTAATTATTATTAATAAATATTAATTAATATTATTAGTTTGAAACAATGTTTCTTGCTTTCAAACCTACTAGAAATTATGACGGATTTTTAGGTAATAATATAATGTTTTAAAATATTTCAATAATCTTTTATAATAAGGTATTTAACGGTTTTTCCGAATCAAACTTAATTTGAAATTATAAGAAGTAACTTTTAACTTTTCACCCACTATGGTCAGTGGAATTTCCCAGAGCATGACTTTTTTAAGAAATGGTAGGTGTAATTTTGATGCCTCAGTAATAAATAACTGAAGATCTTAACTTTACGATAATAATAATATTTGACGTTCATGATTTTAATCAATTTTAGACAAAAATTCGCCAAAAATTAGTTAATCATTAACTTTTATATAGTATTAGCATGATAATTTGAATGAAAAAGAGACTTTATAAGTAAAAATAATTCTAGTTAATTTTCTGGCAATACGAAATGATGATAATAGTAATAAAATAAAAAAGACAGCTAGTAGAGACGAGATTGGGGGAATTTATTGAAAAATGTCGTTTGACACGGGACCGTTTAAGCTCGAGATGATCACCTCTCGCGACTAATAAACCCGTGGATCATTTCCTCTCGGAGTACTGGCGCGATTGACCTCGTAACACGAAAATTACGGTGAGGAAGAGAGTAAGGGAAAAAGAGAGGTAGAACAGGCGGGATACAGGTATACGAGTAAGAAAAAGAACAAAGTTTGGCAATAAAGGAATCAATACGCGCCGGCGGTAGGTAGAGCAGTCAATTTCGGTCTATCAATCCACGGGAGAGTAAATAAATCGAAAAGCCCGGGAGTCGTCGCGCTGCGGTAGTCAAACGAGATCAATCACGGATGGTCCCGTAGCGACGCTATCCTCCCCCCATTTTCCCTCTCACCCTCTCACCCTCTCACCCTCTCACCATTTTTGGAAGACAAAAAAATAGAGTTTGAAAGTGCAGTACTCGCGCCCTTTACTACATATATAATACACTACTTCTGTCTCCCATTTATTTTCATTTATATTTTTGTGTTTACCGATTAAGGAATCGCGCTAATAAAGCCCAATGCTCATCAGGTTCTCTTCGGTACATTATCTTTTGTTTACTACTATTTCGGAGGTGTACATTGCACTGCATAACCTGTACACATTATTTAAAAGGAACAAAATTAATTTCATATACAAAGTGAGAATATTACCTCTAGTATTTATAGCTACATTAACGCTACTTCCTTAACATTTTGTTATCTTATAGATAGATATAATAATACTGTCATCTTTCTGCTAGGGAGATCTTGATCATTTTGATTCATTTCATTAAGAATGCTTACTTCGCAGCTGTCAATATAATTTTTATTCAAAATAGTTAGGTACTTTTTAAACAAAATTTTTATACAACTTTAGTATTTTTGTTTCATTAAAGTCGATTGATAACATTTTATACAGTTTAGTCTCTTAAATTAAGTCGTTTCTCTGATATTTCCTTACGTTTAGTGCATCATAGAGTGTCATAATTAATTAAAAAATTTACTTTACAAATAAACGATCAAAAAGCGTTTCGTTTAAAATTAATAAGAATGCATTTATAAATTAAAAAATTAAGAGATATTGCAAAAGTCGTTGCATAACCAATTATTTATTATTTAACAAAAGTAATCTTTACATAATTATTATATCCTGCCTAATTTATTATAAGTTAATTTATAATAAGATAATATGAAATGTATGCGTGTATTGCGTCTCTTACTGAAAATAGTATTTTTCTCTTTATTACTTTGTAAAATTCAATAATACACGGTGTTGTAAATTTTGAAATAATATTCACATACGTGTGTTACTCTTTCGAAAAATAGAAATTTTAATAACCTCGATATAGGTAAGACGAATCGAAACTTTATAAATAACGCATTGAGCTGCGTAACTGGTATAGTATACAATTTTCCGATAAAAAAGAGAATATCAAGTTATCTCAACTCTTCGCATCTCCTGGAAATTTTCTTTTTAAATTTTACAAAATAAAAGTATCTAAATTAATAAATTAAAAATTGTAGAAAAATAAAGAAAGTAGATTAAATTAGTTCATTATGAAAAATCTTGTGTATTTATATATACCGCGCATACGCGTATAAACATTAAGTTTTTTTCTATTCAACGTAATCGTACACAATATACTTTCGTAATAGGATTGTACACAAGATCGTAAAATTCGATGGATCGCAAAGGTTTATGAAGCTCGAACAAAAAACTTAAAGACTCGATTGTCGCTTTATCGTCGGCTCGATCGAGGAACTTTCCGTGTATTTTTCTGCACATACACACGCACACACACACGCGCGCGCGCGCGCGGACACACGGACACACACGTGCTCCATGTGCTGGATTATTGAATTTCTCGGAGTGAAGGTTTTTCCATTTAGCAACCGTGTTAATGAGAGGAAATCGCCTATTCGAAATAAAACGGTCGATCAATTTTATTGATAATTATATAGACACATACGTGTATGTACAGTCGAGATATAAGGGATTATAAAATTTTGTTTGTTTGTACTGTTAACTCTGAAGTTGGGTATTATTATTAATTTTATTATTATTATTATTATTATTATTATTATTATACCCTGTTTTTAGTTAAACTAGAATTGACCATGCGCGCTCCGCGCGCTCTTTCGTTTTTTAACAGTCATTATTTGGAATATTACTTAAAACAACAATATTTAATAATATATTTATTCATGATTTATTATAATCCGATTTAGTTAAAAAAATTCAAACATTACCTTTTTCCCGCGCTGCCAAATCTAACCTAGAATGTTTTAAACGCATGCGCAAAACGTAAACCAATCACATAGCCGTTTCACTTGGCTTCACAACATCCGGCAATCACTTTTTTATATAAGGATTAATGTGACATTCGTCCTAGCATAGATCACTATCGTCGTCTCTCATCATAGAATCAGCGAAAAAGATATCCGCTCACGTAAAATATTAATTATCTCCTATTGGGAGGTATTGTTCAGTTTTGTTTCAATTCATCGCAAATCTTTTGACAATATTTTCTCTAATGATTGTACCAACTTTTATATTATATAGTTAGATGCATATGCACGGTATTTGCATCAGAAAAACGAAACATTTCTTATCACGAGAGTAATATATTTAAACAAAATTTTACGTGCATTTTAACGTACCATACATATAGATATGTATTCATAAAATATCCGACATAAATTAAAAATTGGTGTGGCCGCCGATGTAATGCAGCGTCCACATATAATATACACACGCGCGCACTCACGCCCCCAATGTATATGTGTACACACATATACACACATATACACACATATACATACATATATAATCCGAAATAAATGCCGAATGAAATGAAATGTAAATGTAAAAGGCACAAACAATTTTCACCCATTATTTTAGCATTTAAATTCGTGTAATTAAAAGAGTTTAGCATCAACGCAAATTCTTCATCGTCATATACATACGCGCACGCTGGACACACACTCGTCCAGGTATATATATATACACCCAAATATTCTCGCATTAAATTCGTCATAATACGTGCATTAATGCACGGACCGACGTAGATTTAAACTTGGCTTATCTTCGCATATAAAAGTTAAAAAATCCTTTTCGGATCGACTGTTGTATAAAACAAGATATAGCTTGTATAGGGTCCCTTTATTTCAGTCTGCAATTTTATTTCCCGATGTCATTATAGTTGAACGGATATATAAATTCAACTACTTTTTAGTCGAATTTATAGTGCATCGCCGAATCTATATCTAATCTTTTTAATTACTCTGTCTCATTGGCTATGACGTATGATAACGCATAACTCTGTAAGATCTTGTATATATAATGGATGTACTCTGTTTCCTTACGAGTGACTATCTTTTTTTAATTTTTATTCAAAGTAAATGTACCTTCGCTCCAGTAGACGATGCACCGATCACCTGCAGATACTATATTCTAGCTCTTATATGTACTTGGATATGCACTATTTAATTTAAATTACAATTTTAACAAACTCTTAATTACGTCGATCTTGTTTTTATCTCGATATTTCGGCGATGTTTATATTTTATATAATGTCGATCAGGTAGGGAGAGTCATAAAGATAAAAACAGTTGAATATATCTACAGCACCCGTTAACGGAGTATTATATATAGGTATATATCAAATAACATTTATTTGACTATCTCTCAGTCAATGGAATGATTCTTAAATGATCATAAATGAAATTACGGAAATTAAAGAATTAACCGATAGTGCGGAATAACTTTTTTTTGTGTAATTTTTTAAGTAATTTAAAGTTAAATATCTCGAACTGCATGAACTACATGACTAATCATTGATCGTACAGTCGTACGTATAATGTCCGTTTTAAGCATACCCGCAGCACTTCCCGTAAGCGAACGTTCACTTACTAAATTGTTGGAAGACCAAACGCAGAGGTCATTAAAATGCGGAATTTCGAGTATATACTCTCCATCCTCTCAAAATTACGTTAAATTCCTTTTGGTAAAACTTGGACTACTCCAACAGATTCTATTTCTAGGATTGGCATAGCCATATTTCCTTTCGTATATCGATTGACTCTCGCTTTTGCTTTTTCTTAACTTCTATACCTTTTGTAATCTCAATCTAATGTTTTTCAGATTTTACAACGCGCAAACTTGGTGCGGTTGTATTTGCTCGTTCAAAATTACGAATGTTCAAATGTTAGTTAATAGTTTAAATTCTTGGTTCGAGATGGAAATTTATGATGTTTCACGATAAAACGCGCGGTTCTAAGATTGATTTACACTTGTTACGCTCCACACAGGACTACGGGAGAGATCGCGCGCAAACTTACACCCACTAATGTTGAAACGGACAAGATTTACTAGATTTTTCCCATTTTTTTTTGTTCGTTTACCTATCGATACATATATATCTATCTAGAGACGCGCGCATTTAACTTTATGTCGTTAATATTTTATTAAAAAGATTAATTGATTAACTATTATTTATTTATTTCAAATAAGACCTTGCCTCTATGCAATGATGTAATATAACGAAATATTTCGGTTAACCTACTGGAAAATTTGAAGTATCAAAATTAGTATTAAGATTCGAGCATAGCTGTTGCGCTTATGAGATTTATTGTTTTACAAATTGTGTTATACAACAAGTTTTTATTTTGAAAGCAATATTGATATTCGATTTTCTTTTTTACGTTTTTCGTTAATGCTAAAACAACCAATTTATTATCCAAACTGAAAAGTGTGATACGTACGTATTATTAGAAAATTGTAAAATACCGAATTATTTGTAATAGATGTAGATACACTGGAATGCGAAAAGAGCTGTCTACTTCTACTCGAGTGATAAATATTCGCTTAAGATACCCATATTGAAATAATTATTTGAATATATAATGATCCGATCGATTCGCTTGAAAATAATGAAAGGATAATTGGAATACGAGCTATAAAATGGGTATATTTGCAGAAATATGTCCAGGTTTCTAGGAGCTAGGAACCTCGAGATCTCGAGAATCTAAAGAACTGTAGACATACAATAATTATACAAAACGATACGAACGTTTGTTCTACATATTGTCCGTTTTGAAGAAAAAAGAGACGAAGACGATTCGAGATGGAATAAGAAAAAGGGATTAAAGATGTAAGGTATATATAGGTATAGGAGTCCGAACGGATCGATAGTCGATCGGGACAGGTTGTTTATTCCAAGTATACTCGTATATGCGCACGGTCCATTACCCATTACCCACCCCGTGCTTAAACTCTATTACAATACAATAGCCGCTCTGATTTTATTTCCCTAAATCCCTATACGTGGCATGTTATTTTTTTTTTTTTTACACTCTCCACCTTTTGCATTTTCCCCGTCTTTTCTCTTCCTCCTTCGATGACTCCTTTTCTTTTCCCTTTCATACCGATTAACTTGACTCGCACCAAGCTGTTGCACCCCTATACATCTATACATCTATACGTTCGAATAATGTATGTACATATAGAGATGTGCAAGATGTGCAATTAACGCGTATAATCTTGTTAAAAATCTTATTTTTTGTTAATTCCAAACGTCTAAGTAATAATAGTGATACATGAAAATCTTATTATACATATATACGAAAACTTCCGCGTGCACATATTAAGTATATATATATACGTGCTAAGCGAAAACCAGATTAATAACAAATAGAAAAACCGTTGAAAAAAAGCATCAGAATCGAGTGCTCGAGTGCGCGAGTGCGCGAGTGCAATTAAACCGACGTATATACAAGGAAATTACAACGATCACAATTTTTCGGCGATTTCGTTCAATCTTCTTTAACGGCACGGCGTCGGTTCATTTTCGTTTTTTCTTTCTCGCTTACGACGTTATCGAAATTTCCAATTACGAGACGTCTCGCGCGGATTTGTTTTTTTTTTTCGGTGATGCTTGCACTTGTATATAATACATTCTAGTATTTCACTCTAATTTCACTCGAGGAATGATTATAACGTGTACGGTTGAACGTGTGAGTCTCTGATTTTAATCCACGACATTCCAAGTGGGATTTTAATCTTAGACAGAATTAATCTCGAATGTATACACATATTATACGTGAAAGGCTATCTTTATTATATATACATACACGCTGTTTTCAAGCAACTTGGAATCTTATTTCATAATTTCGTGTATATAAGTTACAAGTTGAGAGAGATTCGTGATTGTCAGAGTGTATTTAACTTCTTTAGACTTTGCGGATCGATGTATTGAGCTAAATTTAATTATAATTTATATATCTTGGACGGTTTGCGTCGAGAGGTTATATGCGCGCGCGCGTGCATACACCTACTCGTACACAACAATTTATATGGGATATCTGTGATTATTAATATAATTAATGGCTAAATGATTAAATAACTTTGTATATATTATGTGCGACGTTTACTCACCATGTGTGTACGAATTACGAAACACCCGTTACTTTTTCCAAATTAAATATGGTGGACCTAGCGTAATTTTGACTGTGATTATCGACACTTGGCAGTCAAAAAATATCGATATAACCTCAAAATCCAACTACACGTCCGTTCAGTGTATCTAAATCCTGATTAATCAAATCAACATTTATATATATATATATATATAATACTGAATTAAATACTTTAACCTGCAGTGACTTTTACACAAAACATCGAAATATAACCTATCACATTATTATTTAACAAACTTTTGCGGGCGCCAAATATTTTGTTTTAAGAACAAAAATAAGTATAAAAATTTCAGCATTACTGCTTAGACGTTACATTACATAAATAAAGATGTGTTAATAATTTTTTGCAGCACAAACATATTTTATAATGTGTTGGTAAAACTCCACAAAAATTGCAGATCATTTCATTTGGTGTTAAAAAAGTTACGTTTAACATTAGTAACGTTGTATAATAAAAGTTACAAACACAAATCAGATGTAATATTGGATTATATTACATTTGCACATATTTTAGTACGCTAATTCGTTTTATGTGTTAAATAATTATAAATTTAGAAGTAAAATTTCTATTGTTATCGAGAGACACCATGCAAAACAGAAAAGTTTCAAAGAAAAAAATCTTTGGCATATTCAGAATGTTTGATAGAAAAATTTAACAATGCAAGATGTGTGAAAACCACTACGAAATCGTAATTACGTCTCGTCACGTTGTTAGGGATTCTCCATGAATATAAAACGGTCAATCCACTTTTCACAATGTGGAAATTAAAATGATTATTTTCAATTTCTTGAGGTTGAGATAGGTCAGATAAGTTTTCAAATATAAATAAAAGAAAAACGACATTTAAAAACCATTTTTTACGTTATATGCAGCATTGCGATAAATTGACAAATATAATTATCCACATTTTATTTTGCACAACGAAGCATGGATATTATAAGTATCATCATATTCACTTACGGAATAATCGAAAAACCGTAAAATTAATTTACATATTTGAAAAGAAAGATATAACGGAATATTTATTTACATTGGAAACAAGGTAAAGCCACTCTTGGCAAAGCGAGATAATTAAAAGCCCAAGCGTTTGACAATTATAGCCACATTAACGAACCTAGGAAGCAAGCCCGTTTAGCAACATTTTTACCAACGTTACACGCGACTCTCGAGATCGCCTTTGAAAACACCCGTTGAGTGAAGACACACGAGGCAAAAAAAGGAAAAGAAATGGGGATGCTCCTACACTGTCCCAGTTTAACGACGTCGAGATGAAAGAAACACACTTTTTTTCTACTGCGCGTCGTCCGCGAAGAGGAAAAAAAAGTCAGTTTTTCGCGACTTTTGCTTAGATCGGGTCAACCATGAATTATATACGCACGGAGTTGAGATCCAATTTACTTAGTTTTTATTATATCGCGACGCGATGCATCCCTATGATATACGTACGTATATATATATATATTTAAGATTGTTGTACAAGGATGAGTTGCTTTATTATTTATCTTTCTTTAATCAAGTTATTACAGTGAGGTTATGTTGTTAAAGTTTTTCCGGCAAACGGTCTCATGATCTATTTAAAAATATATGTGGAAAAAAATATTTTGATATACCTATATTTATCTGATTTATACATGTAAGAGAATAAGATCGTAAGGGGGTGTATATAGTTATATCTTATTACGGTTGGAAATTAAAATAATAATGTAATATAATTTTGCATCTGGATTCGGATCGATAGCGTAAAAATTCGTTCGCTCGAGATATGAGAAATGTGAGAAATGTAGAGACGAAAATAAAGACTTGGCATATACGGGCGATCGGTTATATACTACATTGCAATTCAATGATTATCTATAATTATAATCTTACGCTTTGAAACCGAGCGTAAATCTTCGTTCGGTTTGAGAATTACGATTTACTGGTGCATTTAAGAAAACTAAATCGCATAACGGGGGGGGGGGGGGGGGGATAAAATTGTGTGGGGTATCGTTCCTCCAAGAAATTCTAATGATACTTTTAATCGTTCGAGGCTAGAAATTGTTTTCCGTAGGTTATGACTAAGTACAGCCCTTTTTCGATTTTCAAACAAATCGCTTGTTTGTACGGTACCTATATAAACCGTTTAATTTTGATTAGTGGTAGTACAAGGGGATGCCACATTTCGGAAAAAATCTGGTATATTATTTATATTATATATATTTAATAGTTGATTAAGAGATAACAACTTGTCAATAAACGGAAGATACATTTTAAATAAATAATACAGGTAATTAAATGTATCGAAAGCTTATGCAATATCAAGATATTGAATTATGAGAAACAGGAACCTTACCTGTTAACCTCAAAAAATAATGAGTTGTCCATTGATGATAATACTTTTACCCTTCATTACCTTTCGTTGGCGAAATTCGCCAGGTTCTTCAGGCTAAAGAAGTAATTAATTATATTAATCAATCACAGGTGACGACAAATTAATAAGATTTTTTCGTTGTTTTCCTTTTGTGATTATTTTAACCAAATATACGGATACACAACTAGATATAACTTTTGGGGAAATTATTATCACTCCCTAGGAATTGTTATCCGCACTTTAAAAGATATTTTCAAGGCGCACAAATATTTAGTGCATTATTTTCAAAATTGTGATCGGATCCACTTACTTATCTTCCGCCACACTCATTTAACTAAAACTCAGATTCTCGGATATATATATATATATATTAGAGTATCAATCTACGTTACGTTTTACGTTAAAGAATAGTATCACCAAGGCACACCCGTGCCGCCCGTGCCTCATTATACAAGAGTTAAAACCCGATTATGTTTTAAAAACAAAAGAACCCAAAAAGAAAAGTTGTTATCGAGATCGTCAACTGGATCGTACAGAAAAAAGAGATGTAACCTCCGTTCTCGACGCGATAGATCATCAAATTAAATCGATTGATCATCATTATCATCATCCCCTCCACTTAATAAACATCATCGAGATTGCACAATTGCACGGTTTACCGAGCGTAATATACGTATAGTATCAAGTATGGCAAGTGGATTCCACGAAACCGGCGTATTTTCACGGAACCGGGCGTTCGGCGCGCGTGTGGGAACGAGACGGATGCAAAAAGAATACAAAATTTCGAACGCAAAAAGAAATCTCGGGGGCGTACGCGCGCGCACACGGAGAGAGGGAGAGAGAGAGAGAGAGAGAGGCACGTATATGTGCAGGGAGGTTGTTGTGCACAGCAGTTGCCGCTCGAGGGAGGCGTTCTTCTCCCTCCCCCCCTCGCCTCCCTCGCCCCCTCGCCGTACCGTCCACCTAATTACACGGTGCGGGCAGTGTATGGCTGTAGGTGTGTATGTGTCCGGGTACGTACATGTAGGGATTGAAGGCGCCTGAAGGGAAGGTTCAAAGGTCAGGGCTATATGGTCGGATCACGCATCCCCACCTCCTCTAGTCAGGTAATATAGTTGCATTTCTCAGCTCGGACCGAGCTTCGTGCGTCTATGTATTAATTTATGCGTGCGTGCGTGCGTGCGTTCATTTTTTAGTTTATATATGTATACTGCGTTTTTATGCTCGCTCCGGGTTACAATGGTAAATCTTAGGTATATGTATTTTTTTTTCTTGGTCGGTTTCAACTGTTATTGTTAAAACGTATATGTCTGGTATTGTGAAAAAACAAAGTTGGTAGAAAGATCATTAATTCTTTTTATAGATTATGAAATATTGCGTGCCAATTTGCGTTACGATACTAATTTCCAAAAAGAAATATGCTTTACATCGGATTAAAAATTTGAGTATAATGAAAAAAATGATTTTTCTTAGTGTAGTGATATTTGTCGAAATATACGGGGAAGTTAAGGGGGTTCCATACTAAATTTTTGATGATTAATTAATAAAAAAATAGAACAGTCTGTGAAAAAATAAGAGAAGAGCTGCGCCTTCGTTTATTGACAATCTAACTGTGTGCTGATTTTTAGATTAAAATATTATTGCGTTTTCGAGAAAATTCTTACCAAAAATATCAAATATTTTCACCTCGTTGAGGTTAGGTTCACTTTTTTGGTAAGACTTTTCTCAAAAACGCAATAATATTTCAATTTCAAATTCAGCACATAATTAGATTATTGACAAACGAAGGCGCAGCTCTTCTCTTATTTTGTCACATACTCTTTTATTTACAAATTTATTACTGATAATCGCGATTGCTGATAAGGTAGGGAGGATAAATATTGACTATGGCACCCCGTTAAGTGACATTTGTTCAAGTATATGCAAGTGTCATTGAATAATAAATATTATATTACAAAAAAGTGCAGAATCGAGAAGAGGTATACATATTATAACTGTATTTATATATATTTGTATATCAAAATAAATTAAAATAATATCCCGAATAATTTCGTGTGTTTAATCAATTTCGATATTTACTTTGAATAATATTTATGCCTTTTGAATAACATTTACTTACATATACATATACATATACATATATATATACACGTGTAAATTAATTTAATTGAATTCGATTTTCGCAATGTTTTTATTTACTCGATTGAGTACTTGGAAAAGTCTCTATAACTCTATTACTTAAGTGGTTATACTGCAAATTATGAAAAAAAGCTTCTAGTAAATATATCACTACGTTATTCAGTAATTGAGATATTACGAAATTGAGAATTATTATAAAAAATACTATGTTATACAGAAAAGTTAAAAGACATATAGAGTCATTTGAATGATTGGTCAACTGTACTGCTCGACCATTCAATAACATTTCAGCTTTACCGGAACCTTTTTCTTCGTGTAAATCAGTTATGTTGTTCAAGTATACTAATATACCTCAGTAATCTATGGATTTAGTATTTAAGTGAAATTTTAAGTTTCACATAATTTTAATTCAAGCAAATATTTGTACCCAAGTGCGAGGTTAGGTGAAACGATATTTAGGCATAAACTAACGATTCGTTGACCATCTTTTAGGATTGGAGGGAAAAGTTTCTCCTCCAATTTTAAAAATGAGCTTTATGAACCGTATATTATTAGATATTATCGACGAACATAATATGTCAGTATTTTCGTAATGTATTCCTTTACTATAGAATTCGAACTTGGAAGGATTGACGAAATATAGTTATGTTTTAAAACTACCTAAAAACTGAGCATTTGACTAAAAGTGATAGTAAATAAAAAGACATGTCAACTAACTACAAAATGCTCAATTTTCTTTACGTGGGGAGAGTAATATTTTGTAAAAAGTATTTGTAAAGGTTCTGGTAAACGTTGTGGTTAAAGATCCCCGAGAAGAAAAACTCGCAAGTATCAGACCACTTGACTTTCAATAGTGATACGGTATACCTAACTTTAAATGAAATAATTTGGAAAAGATCGGTGTAAAATAATCGAAAAAGAAAACGTCCCCAATAAACGAAAATAGAGGAGAGTGCAGTAAGTGTATTATACATATATAGGTAGAGAGATCTGGAGAATACTAAACCGCGTGACGTTAAAGATATCAGATGAATCGTAAGAATTAAACTGGAAATGTTTACGCGTAAATAGTCTCGGGAACGATTTGTATCCGCAGGCATAATTGCTCGTACGTGAGCAATCGGTAAGAAGATGAAGCGCACCAAGAGAAATAAGAAAAGAAGAAAAGAAGAAAAGAAGAAAAGAAGAAAAGAATAAAAGAAGGTACACGAAGGCGAGTGTGCGTGTGTGCGTGTGTGCGCGTGTACACACGGGTTATTAAGCAGTGGGCGAAGAAGAGTTTCCAAGGCAAGTGTATGTTACGTATATATGTAAATAGAAACGATGTTGTTCGAGTACACGCGCGCATTTGTGTGTTTATGCGGATGCGAGATGCGAGATGCGAGATGCGAGTACGGAACGGATATGTATGTATGTTCACCTGGCAGATTGTTAATCAACAACTCGAATTTCAAAGTGACTTTGGTGCGTCTTTATTTTCCTCTTTCCTCGATTAACAACACTTCACTAATATCTCTTTGTACAAATGTCTTAACCTCTCTGCCTTTTACTTATACCTTATTTACCACACACTCCTTTTCATTATTTTAATTATAATTCATCCAAACCCCTCACTACACACATTTTGGAATCAACAATGCTTTATTCCAAATTGGAAAGCGACTTGTATGTCTAATGCGCAACATTATTTTGTTATATATGTGCAGGTACAATATTCTACCCCTATTAGGGTCTCTTGTTACGTTAAATATCAATTATATATATATATATATATATCGTCGCCCTAGTGCAATAACGTTCCAATCTAAATTTTTAGAGTAACGGAATGAATAAGTCAATTGGAACCTTTTCGAAAAAATATTTTAATTCGAATCTTATTGCACTAAGGCGACGATATGTACTAACTTTAGTACATTGTATTTTCTAGTTAATTTACATTTTTATGTTACGGTCATTCTTGGCATTATGTCTGTCTAATTTTAGGCAAAAATATCATTGCGTCTTCGAATAGGATGTGAAATTAACCTTATAATAAGGTGAAAGCACTTGAAATTTTAGATAAACGATGCTTCTCAAAAACCCAGTGATATTTTTATATGTGATTCAACAAACGAGGGACATTGCACGCTTACTCTGACATGTCTTTCTCGAACAAAACATCTAATGTTTCCTTTTGTCAATCGCTGCAGAAACGTTCATCTTTTCTTTCTTTTTCTGTCTGGTCGTCTTGTTTGTTATTAAATTTCCCCCGACTGCACATGTATACCGAGATTCGACACTTTAAACCGAGCGACGGAAAATCCGGTTGAAATGCCGCGCAAACCCTCAATCGAGCAATTTGTTTCGGCGGTTTCGTTATTTCGTTTTCAACGGTATATATATATATGTGTGCGTGTGTGTGCGCGCGTGTGGGGGGTGCGTTTGTGTAGGTATATATACCTATAACTCGGTGTTAAACCTTTCTATATTATCCATTCAGTTTCACCGATCGCGGTTATCCCCTTAACCCACCCCTACACTTCCCTCCCCCTCCCTCTCTCACTCTCTCTCTCTCTCTGTTTTATTTTCATCGCGCGGTTCACGATTACCATTTTCCATTTTTGAAATATTTGAATGCAAATAACGGAATAAAGAAGATACTTAATTGGCTAATGATAAAATTACATTGAGAGAATAGTTTTTTGATGATTATATGTGAGTGTAATTTGGATAAAAATTGTAGTGACAACGTGGTTAACAATTGTGGTATGCAATTGTCTACTATAGATTTTCAATTTTTGTATAAAATATGGATACAAATAATACGGACAATGAAATGTGGGGCGATACTCCTTGGCTCGCGAGATTATTTAAATAAAATAACTGAATGTCGGCGAGGAGAGGAGAGAGCACAAGTAATAATAATTAAATTAAATAAAATAAAAATGAAACATTTATTCAATTAATTTTGATATATACAATATACCATATGGCTGCGAGCACACACTGCGACAATAATTATATTTTTTGCGCGCGGACGTAATAATTATTAAATAGTAAATGTTATTATTCACGGGGAGGGGGTAAAAGGCGGTAAGGCAAAGTCAATTTTCCGTTGTCGATCGACTCGAGCGTATCCTCGGATCCCTTATAGTGACTTCCTCGGTGACTTCCTCGGTGACTTCCCATACTAGGCACGGAGGCTGAATCGGCGGCGGCGATGATGAAAGGGTGTCCAAATAGGAGACCCGGGTTCAAGTACTCGATCTTGTCTCGGCTGTATTGTCCATAAGGTCTCGCACAAGAAGTACGGAGTTTGTCGCACTCGTCAGTCCTCGGCTCACTCGAGTAGTACACCCGGACAACACCACTCGCTACGATCATCGGATCGGTTGGTACGCACTACATAGGCATTAGCCTACTTTTGGGAAAAACGGATGAGAGAGGGAACATCTACATGCACACGGCACACGCGCGGTTTTTTATTAAAATGTAGTACACTTTGTTAAATAAATGTAATATTCGATCTGTCTTGCTCCGACGGAACCCGTCGGTCGTCGGTAAACAGATGCGCCATCGTCCCTTTAAATTTAAAAAATGTCCCCGTATGTTTTGCACTTAACATTTGAACCTGCGATCTTCACTTCGAAGTCGTTTCCTCCGAACTGAGCTGGTTCACTGTTACGTCCAAAAGTTGCATTCAGGTTATACCAAACAATTTGAATGTTTATTGCCTAAATTTAACTTATCGATGTTAAGATTAAAATACTCGGGATGAAATCAATAGTCGCTGAGGCAAAGGCATTCTAACGCTTTCAATTTACCTTTTTTTTTTCTTTATTAAAATAGAATAATATAAATTTGTATACATGTACATTTTTTAAAATTCTATTTCAAATATTATTTATGACAGACATTTTGAAACTTACACTTACAAGGAGACCCTCATATGTTTGGGAAACGGATCGTGCCCAGCTTGTAGTATATGTTTTCTAATATAAAAATATGAAAAAAGCCAGAGCCGCAGACTCTAACAATCGTTTTTTCAAAAGTTATACGCTGTTAAAGCAAAATTTCCAAAGAAAAGAGACTTCACTTTAAACGCTTATAACTTCTGACCTATCTAATATTGACATTCAAATCAAAGTTTACTGAAAAGCTGAGATAAAATAGATACATTTTAAAAAAAAGTACGTTCAAATCCATTAAAATGGAGCAGAGTTATAACCAAATTAAGAATTAGAAGCAATTTTAAACAAAAATTGAGCAGTACAAATTTTATTGATTCTTTTAAGCTAAATTTCTTTAAATTCTTAATTCGGCTATAACTCTGCTCCATTTTAACGGATTTGAACGTACTTTTTTTTTTAAAATGTATCTATTTTATCTCAGCTTTTCAGTAAACTTTGATTTGAATGTCAATATTAGATAGGTCAGAAGTTATAAGCGTTTAAAGTGGAGTCTCTTTTTTTTGGAAATTTTGCTTTAACAGCGTATAACTTTTGAAAAAACGATTGTTAGAGTCTGCGGCTCTGGCTTTTTTCATATTTTTATATTAGAAAACATATACTACAAGCTGGGCACGATCCGTTTCCCAAACATATGAGGGTCTCCTTGTTAGATGGTAACACGAATGGATTAAAACATATTCTACACAACTCATTATACAAATGTTTAATCGATATTTATCCAATTTTATAGGCATTTACGGTCGTGTTTCCTATAATCAAATAAACCTAAATTAAAAGCAGGCACTATCTCTCTGGTCAGGCTCTCTGTTCACTATATTTAGTTAATACTTATTACCGAATGGTAAATACATTGTCTTGAATATTTATTTATTATTTATTTACATCTCACTTTATATCCAAATACCTAACTTCGTACAAAGTTTATTTAGACAAACGCAAATTTTAAATATAAACTAAATCAACCACGTGAAATGTTTACACGTATTTTAGGGAATAATAGGATATTGGTCATATTAATCCATCATTTTTCAAAAGAAAAATCGAAGTTAAAGGCTAGCCCATATGTGTATAGTCTCGTACACTAAGAGAAACGGATATTTGCATCGTAATTAAATATTTCATAATTGTTAATATTTATCATGTAATTGTTAACGCATATGCATTTATTCCCTTCTATCACAATCAGTGCAGTCCTTCCGCCGAGCGCGGATCCTGTGCGCCTCCTAATTTTGAACATTAAGCACGTAAGATCCAAAACACTTTTCCAAGGAAGTTCATGTATGTACAATAATCACTGTAAATAAAAAAAGTTTGTTATACAAAGACACCTCTAAAATTTAAATTAAACTTTACTTTTCGGGTAGTCGCGAGCCAGAATCTTAATTTCAACCTCGCTCTCGATGGGTTTACCACTACCACCACCGCGAAGGCTGCTCTTCAAGAGTCCTCGCTCGTTTCACGCTTATTTAACGTTGAATTCCGCGACGCTCGTTGCGGATTTCACGTTATACATATATATGTATTTTTTTTTTCAAAGAGGCGAAAGAAAAAAGTAGAAAAAAGGTTAACTTTAATTACTTAACACGGAGTAAGATTTTGAATTTTTCGAGTTGTACGATAAGGTGGATTTACGTGCTTGGAATTGCTGTGGATACGTGTAGGTGTGTGCGTGCGCACGCGTGTTCAAGGGTGACAGGAAATCAATTATAATGAGTTAGCTTTGGGGTATCGGGGAAACTCGACGACTAACTTCCCGGATATCACGAATTGGCTTATCCGTACAAAGCTAACGAAATTGTCGATAATATCGGTGACGATTATATATCTTCCGCGTATTACGTAATACCTGAAGCATTGTCTTTGGTTAACCGATATTTCACGGTCCAACTCCCTTTTCCTTTTCCTTTTCCTTTTCCTTCTCTTTCTTTCTTTTTTTCCAATCACTTGTAATCAAATTATTGGTCAATCTGAAATACTTTCGATTTGAAATACTTTATTTTTCTAATTTTTGGCGTTTAACGCGGAACTTACGGATGGATTGAGATCGATGGATTCGTTTTCAGATGTACTATCGTCACTTTTGTTATTATTTTCAATTACCAATTTCTTTCGTCGTGATTAAAGGGTAAATATAATAATATTTGAAAAAGGTTAAATGGGTCTACGGGGAATAAAGTGATCGAATGAATAAAATGCAATTTAACTCCATTAATAGAGGTTAACAAATTATACGTTTTAGATGATCAGGGTAGGTGTGTAATGTATTTTAATATTAAGAAATGTGTTCAAAATGCTTGGGCATTTAATATTATTTAATATTAGTTTAAAGTGTATTGCAGTTTACAAAAAAAGAATGTTTATCACAATTTGATTTCAAATATTTAAATGATGAAAGAAATGAAATCTTTATCGAAACCGTTTATTCATATAGGTATAGGTATGCAATTGTAATAATTGTTGTTAGTTTGAATAAAGGTAATTATTATTACTATCCCGGCCTTAAACAATATTAAATGGAACTTCTTTTCCAGTGGTGGAACCAAAAAAGAAGATAATGAAAGTGTAATATTAAATCGTAAGGCATAGTAAGTATAACTCGTTATAGGAATCGAGTGAATTTTTGCAACTTCGTAACGCTAAGTTGAATTACCTGCTGCAATGACGCGAAAGAGAGAGAGAGAGAGAGGGGTGCGTACATACAGGTTGCAAGAATGATAAAACGAGCGAGTGCAATAATCTAAATCCCTTGTAAGTATACGCATATAGCAGCAGCAGCAGTAGCAGCAGCAGCATCTCGGTTGGATTTTCAGCACGCAGCTGGTGCGCGCTTTGCGATTGACGTTTCGCGTGGAAGCGACGCGTGTCGCGCGATATCGCTCTATACGCTCGAGTTATCTCCCTCTCCTCCCCCCCCCCTCCCTCCAAGTCGGTCTGGGTACACACGTTACGCATGTAGAAAAGGGAGGCTGCACCAGTTTTACTTGTCGCCATCTCCGACTTGAATCCGCTCAACCACGCGTACGCTACGGAAAAATTCGTTTCGCTAAATTAATTTATTATTTTATTTCGTTTGGGTAACTGTACGAAAGCCTGTCACGCTATATTAATATTTTATTTTCCACCTAAACATCACATTTATTTCATTGTAAATGTTCATGCGTTTACCTGTAACGATAACATTGACGTACCTGTATAATCCCGTAAAAAAGGACATATATCTCTTTTGATCGTCTCTAGTTTAAAACCTTAAAAACCAAGGTTACGAGAACATTTTAAGATTAAATAACAAAATATGAAATCGATTAATTTAAAGAATATTCCGATGCAATTGAGACGTAGTGTAAATATAATTATTATACTTTTCAGTTGATTAATCGTTAATTAATCATCTATACTGTAAGCCTCAATGTCGATGTACAGAAGCATCGTGAAGTATGAGTTAATATATTATATATCTTATATTTAACGTACAATTATCATAATTTTACATTTATTCCATCATGAATTTGAGATGATCGGTCATTTCTTTTTTCCCAATATTATATTTATCAAGTTTCTTAAATATTACATATTTTAAATGTATCACGTTATATTATACGTATAATAGCTCAATATATCTCAATAAAGACTTCACGACATACTGGTATATCATGTTCACAGTATTTGAAAAAAGTTTACATGGATATAGAAAAAAAGTTTACATTTGTCTTAAATCTATATTAAAAATAGTCTCAGTTCGTCGAGTGAAAATTAATATGATTTCTTTAAGTATGAATTAATTATTCAATTAAAAATTGGTAAAAACAGAGTATGACAAATAGCTATTTATATGTTTCCGTTAGGGTAAACAAGTAACAAAAGTCATAGTTCACTTCATCCCAAATGCATTCCTATATTGTCTATATATATACATATATATATCGATTTTAAAATGATCTCCAAACAGTATGTCAATTGATACAACCAAGATATTTTCTCTCAAAACGTCTTAAAATGTACCATATTTAAGACTTTCTTGAATTTTTTTATGCAAAAATATTGTAAGACAGTAACATAACGAGTTTGATATATCCATATATTAATTTGTCCAACAAAACGCAATATTGTATAGTGTATCGTATAAAAGTTCGTCAAAATTTTTATTAAACATTTAATTATCCTTAAATAAATACTCAAAAAATATTGAATAAAAAATGTTAAATAATGCAACGCCCTCTACTTAAAACTGACTTAAAAGATGATGTTTTCAAGAAATTTCGTTTGATATCTTAAAACTTGACATTTTTTTGTCTTAGTAATATCTTTACTTTTCCCGCTTTTTTACTCTTTACCCTCTTCGACACATCATCGTTTTTATTACCTCCAAAACGATCTCACACAAATGTTTCTAATTCATCCTCAACGCGAGATCTCCAAATATTAAAGAGATCGAAATTAAAAGAACGCGTCAAGAACCATCGACTTTAAACTTTTTTCCAGTTCAGTTGAATAAACTAAAAGACCGTTTCGCACTTGTACGAGAGATATAAGAAAAAGAAAGAGGTGAATTTTCTCGTATGAAAATTTGATTGCGCGAAAGGCGTTCCCGATAAAAATCATGAAAATTTAACCAGACTATCTTGGTAATATCTTAAATATATAGGTTAGGTATTCAAACGCATCGCTATCTCTTTCTCTATCTTTATCAATTCTTTTAAGACTTTAGTAGCTTATTACATTCTTTTGATACATCGTATAATTTATTCAATTTGCTAAATCTAAACGGCGAATAATACACACACACACACACACACACACATATATATATATATATATATATATATATATCATGTCACCAGATTCCTTCCCACAGAGGCAACTCTAGTCGTATATATATGTATAATAATAAAAAATATCGTTCGGCAGAAAAGTATACACTTTTTACTGTCAGAATTACGTTTAGTTTAATGAAAAAAAGTATTGAGCAACGATGAGCAATTAAATAAATTTTGTATGTTATAAAATAAACATGTTTAAAGTATGCGGTAAATTAAATTACATTAAAAATACTTAAGAAATGTGTGTCTTAATTTTTATCTTAAATTTGTTCTAAAAGTCGCGATATTGCAGTTGCCACGACATTTTAAAAATATATGAAATTTGCTTTTAAATATTTCAATTGCCTTAAAAATTTCAAGATAATCTTAAAATTTGTCGTAGTAACGTTATAATTCAACCGTTAGGGAAAATGAAAAAAATTTTTAAATGATGTAACATTGCACTTAAAACTGAGTGAAAAGGTCTCAATGCTGCTTTAATAAGTGCTTTGAAATTTATTTCGCCTTAAAAAAGAAATTTCGAACAATAATTCAAATTTTCCGCATTTAAAATTATTGACTATAATAAAAAATATTTTATAGAAAATTTAAGAGAAAAACGACGATCAGAAGATTGTTCTTCGTAACGATGTGATCTATAGGTATATAACACACTAATAACCTTAAAATTTTGCAAGGTACTCGTTAATTTTCCTCAAATATTTCGACACAAAATGTTAATTTATGTAAACAAAGTATACTGCTCAGTCGGTGATTGTTGCGGATGAAGCTATATAAAGAGTTTGACATCACTTTATAGTACTAGTAATTATAACACAATGCTCATACTCTCAATTCTACTAGGGGCAGTTTTATATAAAATGGTAGACTTTATAACATTCACTGTTTTAAAATCGGATGTGTTACCATCCAAGTGAAAGTTACCGACTGAGAAATACTGGTTTTTCAAAAATGAACTATTTATTTAAAAATTTAATTAAAAAGATCGAAAGATTGACTTATGTTACGATGCAATCTATGATTGCGGCAAAGTTACAATGTGATTAAAAAACTTGAAATGTTGAAAATTTACCTGAATAAAAATCGTAGGAATTCAAATAATTAATTAGGTTTGACACGCCCGTAAGATTATTTAATAACTGCTGTTTCTGTTTGCCTCTTTTTCACATGAGTATAGAGAAAACAGGCTGTATCCGGGAGACTTTGTCATATATAGATATATTTAAAAACTGACTCGTCGCTATGTATACGTAAATGGAATATGTATATTACATTCTACATTATTTATTCGGGAAAAAAATACCGATTTCTATTTATAGTTGACAAAGGACTTCGTTAAAATTCCTGGTTGTATATTAATTATTTCAAATTTCCTCGGTGAATATCGCCCAGCTGTTTGTCACGCGCGTCGCTCTAAATCATTACGCACGCTTACCTGTACGGGTAACTGTACGGGTCGCGAGTTAAATTTAACTCTAAACAGAGTTAAAATTCACTCGGAGCCACAATTTATATGTAAAACGCTGATTGATGTATATTTTTTAAAACTAAATTACTTTGATTTAACACTTTAACACAACAATCTTAATTCTAACGTGAATTTGATCGAAATTAGCTTAAGATTATTCTTCGTTAGATAAAAATCTAAGATCTCACGTATAACGTAATAATCATTATCATTTTTAATTTACGTACATATTATTAATAGTAAGATAATGCAAGCTCATTATACCCATCATTAATGAAATTGTAATGATTTTGAAATTTCGGATGAAAAAAGCCTGATTGCACAAATTTCCAACTGGAATATAGTACAACTATCCTTCAAAGTACGAGAATATTGTGAACGTTACAGACTATCCGAAAGATTATATAAGTAGCTATTTTATCGACAAGTTTACCGAAGCTTCATCCGAAGACTGCACCGAGTAATTAATAATGTATCGGTAAACCATTATAATTATAATTATGAATTTTTTGTAACTTTACACCACTATTTAATTATTTGGAGGTTATGCTATACAAGTAGTATATATTATGTACACTGCTCGACATTATTTTAAACAAAAATATAAATACGTTTTTTATTTATATTTTTATTTACTTTAAACCAGAATTATTTACCGAGGTAAATTCTGCAGAGGCATATGCAAATGTGCTTGTATATACGTAGATCCAGCTATAGAAATGTACAATGTACGATATGCGATATAACGTAAAACTACTCGAAACTAATTAAATCTTTCAATTAAGTGAATAATAGTTCTAACGTATAAATTACGTATATTTATGTATATTTAATAAATATTTAGTTTATTCGTAAATAATATTATCATTTTTGATATACCTAATAAATGTAATTTTAGAGTTTTCAGATTGTTTTACCATAGTTTTTAATTTAAAAATTAAAAATTTGGAATTTATACAAATAGATATTTGGTCGTTTGTTGATCATTTGAGAATACAATTTTTTACCAATTTTTTAAAACACGTAACTTATATTTATACTTAGCCATCATTTAATCATTTCCATTTCTACTAAGGTAAAGTACCCAATCGTGGGACAAACTCAAAACTGGACCTTAATGTTGGGACAGACGTAGCTATTCCATAAATTAAGAAATGTGATAGAAATAACAGTTAATACTAATAATTCATACTTAAATAAGTTGAAATAAACATTAAGTGCACTCAATATAGTTATAAATACCGAAAAATTAATGTTTAAATTTTTGAAGGTTAGCTCGGGCGAGCAAGGGTCTGTCCATCTTTACCTGCGTCCTGCACCTTCACTTCTCATTACGCTAATGTTGGACACGTAACTTTTTATCTGTCCAACATTACGTGCATTTTTCTGTCCCGCGAAAGGGTCCACCTTCGCTTATGGCTGTCCAACTTTAGCTCCCCGTGCACTATTTTTCGAACTTAGATATTTTTAATAAAAAAACTTAATAAATGCCATTTTATCTGCATAATTAAGTAAATTTAATACCGAACTCGCGTTTCGACGGGACATGCGTCTGTATTTTGCAGTAATGGCTTTAAAAACTCTGTTTCAACCGAGGCCCATTTAAATTTTTACCCGCATTTGGGTACTTTACCTTATAAGAAAAGTTTACATTTCATGATTTTATTCTCGATTATTATTTTTATTAATAATAATCGAGATAATTCTTTTGTTCTAAATATAATCAAATTAACATATTCGATTATTTCTTATGTTACAGTTAAATTTAATTGTATGAAATATTAACTTTTTCTAGTTCAAAGTTGAATTTAACTCCACCGTTATATGTTTGAGCGTGATGCGATATTTATATATTTCCAAATGTAAAATTAACAACTTTCTCGTGCGTGATAAAAACTTTTTGAAAGTCGAGAAAGAAAATCGAGTAAAAATTGTTCGTGAACGTCAGAAAGGTAATGAGGAGGTACATGAATTTTGGCTACGTTGTGTATACAGGACCAATAAAATATACGTTATAAATATTCTAGAACGCTTATTTTTTGAAAAAGAGGATATATATCTAGAGCGGTATCTTTAAGGACATGGCTGACCGAGATTGCAGAAATCTACATTTCCAACTTAAGAATCATGTTTAAAATATAGAATTAAAAGTCTGAAAAAAATTCATGAACGATGCTTCAATACAAAAATATTAATAAGATTCGGTCAGGTCGGTAGTTTAATAAGCACTATTTCCAACACAAAAATTATATTGATATTAACAATTTAAAGAGCTAAAAAATACATGTGTATTATTTAAAGAAAATATAAGTTGCCTGACATTATTAGTTTTTTCAAAACAATAAAAGAAAAGAAAACCATTTTACATTAACGTATAACCTACAGAGTGTCTAATATATAAAATAAAGTCGTTCTGGACATAGAGGTGATCGATTAAATTTGTTACACCGATTTAGTTAAGTAAAAATGAGTGAGTTACATTCACGTAATTTTGTAGTTTTTAAGAGAGAGTATCAAAGTAAAATGTACTTACTGGTAAAAAACGAAAGAAAGACGTTTTGTAACGTAAACGGTACAACCAACAGCGAAATATTTTACAAAATTGTACGATTTTTTGTGATAGTGTTTTTTTCAACGAGAATGGGCGAAGGTGAAGGAGTTGAAACTCGTACATACTTAAGTGTATAGTCGATACTTTCCCACGCGTGGCACGCATCGGTCGATCATCATCCTTCGCTCGGCTCTATATATAATTTGAATATAGGTTTCGCTTAATTATCCTTAAAATCTCGTCTCGACTATAACCATAGATGTTAACGTGGATGATTCGGTAATATGGATTATCTCTCGTTCAACGATTTATCGGGCAGTTTCGAGTGCAGTTACATCGCCTCTCTCTCACTCTCAGTAAAAAAACAACAAATCATTTCATCGCATAGACTAGCGCTTAATACGACCACTGTTAACATACCCCGGTTTTAAATCTTCCTGATTTTAACGACAATGTTATCGCACAAGAATAAAATACAGGAACCTTCAAGATTTGTTTTCTGTTGTCGTTGACTATATATGTATATGACGAAGTTTCAAAAAATTCGAAAACTACGGTTTACAAAAAAGTATCGATTAAACTGTTAAATACGTAAGTATGTATATAACATAAATGTATAAGGTGTTTAACGATCTATCCGAACTCAATCTAATTTTTTATAATATAGAAAGTCGCTTTTTATTCTTACTCGGCCTGCACTATGGTTAGCGAATTTCCTAAAGCATAGTCTTTTAAAAAATTATAGACCTTTCGTTCATAATCTCTACACTGAGAGAAATGTAGTATTAAAAATTACTATAGTTTATATATTAAAATTTATAACTTATACTATATTATCATTATAGTACAAATATTACAAGAATTATAATTAATTGTGTGTAAAATTATAGTAATTATCTCTTTATTTAATAAATCCGCGATTTCTTTACTGGAAAATATTGTAATTAATCTAATTTTTACTTTTGTTAGATCTTATCTTAGACGCCTGTTGCCATATATAATATATAATATATCATATATAAATTTGTTTCAAACGCGTCAATATAAACACCAATCTGTAATCAGATTAAATCACAAAAAGTACATTAAATAAAAAAACTTATGCATACATATAAGGCTATCTTCCCGATATATACATATGCAAGTGCAATTACTCATCAGGTGTATACATCAAATATATATATATATATGTACACACAAGCGTCAGCCGCGTATAAACAGTTGACAAAGTACATCAATTGCCTCTAATTATCTCCTGGCTCTCTCTCTCTCTCTCTCTCTCTCTCTCTCTCTCTCTCTGAGTCTCACACTCTTTGTTTCTCTTTCTTCTCACACCGAGGTATAGAATTAATGTCACCTAATAAATCTCGAGTTCATAGCGGCGCAGTAATAAGCAGCAGCGCGACCAGTAGTACATTACTTCGAACCCTCGTTGTCTCGCTCGATGTTTGCGACTTTCCGTATGCGTATGCGGTATGATATATTATTTCACCTCTTCCGTGTGTCCGTGTGTCCGTGTAGATATGTGTGTACATCTATAGTGACGCGTTTCGGACAAATCTACAGGGACGCAAATTCATATTTTTCTCTGGTACTTCGGTCCTCGATCTTCTTGATTCTCCTGAGACTTCGTTTGTCGACGACCGATTTCACCGATATTGAGGCATCTCGCTCTGGGCTGAAATATAGATCCTTTACACAGTTAGGTACTAAACATTAAAAGATCATTTGTAATAATACCGATTGCCGAATCTCCGAATTACCGACATGCATATCGAAATACCGCCAAGGAAATAGGTGCGCATGCATATATATATATATTTAGCTAAGCCATTCGACGTTTCATTAAAGGGTTGATGTATATATATATAATACACGTGTTACGGGCGTAAAGGTGTCGATTCTCTTACCAATAGATCTATTGGGATCGGTGTGGTCAATTAAATAATTATCGTTATGGTTATACAGGCATTTATTCAGACCGTCTGTTCTTCACATGATCTAACGTGAACTGCTTATATTAAGCGTCTTCGCACTCGTCGTTCGGACTCTGCTGACGCAGCTGCAGGTGCTTATCTCGCGGAGATGCACCGTGAGAAGAAGTAACGTGCGGACCTCTGGTCAGGTCCGTAACACGTCCTTGGGTCGCAACGTCCTCGTCCTCGAGGACTTATACAAATTCGGTGATGGTGGCTTCTATGTTTTTATAAATTTTCCTCTTTGCATAAGCGAGCTAATTTGTCGTTAGCGACTGCTTGGCTGATGATCGGGTCTTGATTATTTTTGCTCTTTATTTGTGATGTAGGCAGTGAGAGTTTTACGGTTGTGGGATTTTGATTAAAGTCGTTTTCTATAGATAATTTAAGAATTTCTTTAATGCGAGCTTTTTCTGTTTTACTTAGTTTGAATTTGCCGTTGATTTCGGATAATTGTACGTTTGATAAAATAGTATCGAAGAAAATGTTATCTTCGTAATCTGTATGATATAAATTACTGGTTTCATCGAGGGTTAGCCACAATATTCTCACGACCTTTTGACTTTTGTATATGTTGTGTAAAGCTTGGCACAGGAAAAAATCGTTATTGCTGTTTCTGATTGCTAAAAATTCAGTTTTTTGATAATAGATTTTTTCTGATTTTAGCTTGCTTCTTTTTTTGAAATAGGCAAGTGTGTTTCCGAATTTTCTGA
>JANSJX010000325.1:0-33670 GCA_026168455.1 Theocolax elegans
CTATCTAAATAATAGACAAATGCTTTCGAATTGCATAAAGAGACCTAAATCTTATGTTAAAATAGTGTAGATTTAAAAATAAATTAGCAACTGTGATATTCCTGAAAATTATGTTTTGATTTCTTTAGATGTAGTGTCCTTATTTACCAACGTACCCGAAAATTTAGTGATTGAGAGTATTGAAAAAAGGTATCACCTTATAAGAAAAATTTACAATATCTCATTAAATGATCTTCTAGTAGGTGTAAAATTTTTGCTACGTAATACGTATTTTTCTTGGGATAAAAAATATTATAGACAAATTTTTGGCTCTCCCATGGGTAGTCCGATAAGCCCAACTTTTGCAGATTTGGTAATGACAGATTTAGAACAGGAGTGCTTAAATAATTTAGATTTTATACCGGTGTTTTACTACAGATATGTAGATGACACAATAATGTGCATTCCTGAAAATAAGATAACTAAAGTATTAGAGGTATTCAATAATTATAACGCACGATTACAATTTACTCATGAAAAAGAAAAAAATGGTGCTATAAACTTTTTAGAGTTATCTTTAATTAGAAATAATCATAGTAAAAAAATAATCACGAATTGGTATAGGAAAGAAACATTTTCAGGTAGATTTTTACATTTTTTATCCAGTCACCCTATTGAACAAAAACGAGCTATGATATATACGTTGGTAGATAAGGCAATCTTATTGTCAAACCAGAAGTTTCATAACACCAACTTAAAAATAGTTAAAGAGTTTTTAGTTAATAATGAGTACCCAATTAAATTTATTAATCATATATAAGAAAAAGAATGGAAAAAATAAAATATAGAACTAATAGCAATAATATTCAACAAAATAAACAAAATAGATACTTTGCAACTTTAAGCGTTCCATATGTTCCAAATTTTTATAATAATGTGTCTGGTTTTATGAAACAGAAGGGTACTAGGGTTGTTCCTAAAATTTGTAATGGATTAAGTAATGTTATTGTTAGAGGCAAGGAAAAATTAGACAAACTTTGTGAAACAAATGTAGTATACAGAATTAAGTGTAATGATTGTGACGCAGCATATATAGGAGAGACAAAAAGGCAATTAAATTGTAGAATAAAAGAACACGAATCTAATAGTAAAAAGTCGGGTGTGCAATATGTTATAAATGACCATATAACAAAATATGACCATACATTTAATTTTAAAGATGTAGACGTGTTAGATAGAGAAAAAATTTGGGGGAAAAGACTGATATCAGAGATGACCCATATTAAATTAGAGAAGAATGCCATTAACGTAAAAGATGATACAAAAAATCTTAGCCAATTTTACAATAACATTGTTAATCAACTCAAATTACGGTCCAAATTGTAATAATTTCCTTTCTTTCTTGAACGTAATTCAAAAATAATGCTAGTTATCTACAGATGGTAGATCAATTAGTTCAAATTTAATTACAAGTATTATAATCAGCGCTGTAATCGATTACTGATTAATACGCGCATAAATTTGAAATTGGGAAAAAATCAAAATTTAATTTTTAATTTGTAAATGGTAAATATATTTTAACAAAGTGCAATAAATATAGACTGAATTATTATTAATTTTTAAGAAAAAATTTTTAACAGTAATTGACAATATGAATGAATCAATGTTAATATAACTTTAAATTATAGAAATATTAAAGTACAAATAATAATATTTATACGGTTACGTGTTCATTAATTATTTTTTAGTGGTATTTATAAAAGAATTTTTTTAATATTATTGACTTAAGTTTGATGTTAATTAATGATGTTACATTTCGTATAGGATTTATTAATATTCAAATTTTTGCTACACGTCTATGTCATGAATACGGTCAAATTGACACACACTACAAGTGTATAATGACGGGTCGCAAAAATTTGAATTATAGCTTTACCAACTATCTGTGATAATGACTAGCAAATTTTGTTTTCTGATAAATTTTATTGATATTGACTGCTTTTTGCTTAATTGGTGTTGTGTGTTCTATTAAATTATTTATTTATTTATTTATTTATTTATTTATTTATTAAAAAATTCTATGATGTTATATAAGTACGATTCAGAGAGGAAAGGTAAAATAAGTTACATAACCTCAATCTTTGTGCAAATTTTAACACTGATGTTTTGCTGCTTGCTTTTGCTTTTGATTATAGAGCGACACATTAGAGATACTATGGAAATTATGAGAAAAGCCACATATGTGCATTAATTTGACCAAATAGTGAGTAATTATATTTAGATATATATATATGCAAAATTGTAAAATGCTGGTGTAACAAATGATTGTTTCAATAAAGGTATAGCCTGATGAGGATGGAGGACTTCCATCGAAACGTCGCCAATTAAATAAATTAAATGGTTAGTTCACTAAAAATCGATAAAAACGCCTTCTTTTGAACCAACTGCGTGGACGAATAGAACAAATTTATATCGTAGCAAAAACTGTTTATAAGAACATTCTATCTACTTAGTTAGTAGTAGAGTACTATTCTAAAAGTGCTATTGAAAAGCACACTCATGTTTGTGAATTTTCACATCTTCTCGGAAGGTGTTTTCATTTCAATACTTTTTATTGCAGAAACCGAACGATAAAAATTTATTATACAGATTTTGTAATATAAAATACTAAGAAAAAAGGATTAGTATAATAATGCATAAATACTATCAAAAAATAATATTAAATATTATTAAAAATTTTTTCAACTTATTATTTTTTTTAAAAATTGTCAATTTTTGGAATAATTAAAACAAATAAAGATAACTGAACAAACTTTAAGCCAGAATATAAACAAATTTATTTTTAGAAAAAATCATTTTAGAAATGTTACTATTTTAAAGACAAGATTTAAAAAATACCTGAATTTTCAATCCACGTTTTCTGTCGATTAACGTCAGCTGGAAATCTAAATAATTTGTATCCTTTTTGCTTCCCATTGCTGCAGCTTCTATATTGACACCTATCATACGGCTTATTATTTTTCATTTATAATGCCAGCAACTGTAACAAATTAAAACAAAAAGCACAGAACAAGAAAAAGTTACGAGAACAGTTACATGCAGTAATAAATAAATTTGAAGGTTAATAAAAGAATTTACGTAAATTAAATATAAACGAATCCCTTCAAATTTTTAAAATTTAAATAACAATAGAAATATACTTCCCAGTTTAAAAATGTATAATCTAATATCGTGGAGGTCCTTCAGCAACAGTAATATTCACTTAAACTGTCAATATAACGTAATAAAACAATCACTAATTTACTCGCGGGTGACGAACCGCGATATAAACAAGTGGACCGTTAAACAAAACAAATCGATTTTTCTTGGCGCGTAATGAATCATAGTTTAAAAATTTAAATGTTCATATACGTCGTATCATAAATAGATATACTCAAAAAAAATTATTCAAAAAAATATTTCTTTCCAAAGTGTTTATACAATAAATAATTTAAATTATATAAATATTTATTATAATTTATTATAATATTTATTTATTTTAAATTATTTATTTTATAAGTACTTTTGAAAGATATAATTTGTTGATATTGCTTTTCTTTCAATTTACTTTTCTTTGAAGCAATCATATGTTTAGGAGAAAGATATTTTTATTTAAACATATGATTAGTTCAACATTAGATTACTTCATAAGTAAACAAAATTTTAATAAAAATTACATTTTAGATTATGATCTTTTTCTCAACAGCTGATCGATGAAAGATTTAGAATTTTTACAGCAACTTGAATAGTAGTAGACATTTTGAGCTAGAAACAATAGCGATCAAAACTACCAAAAATACTATTTTTTCCAAAAATTGCAAACGGATGAAATTGTTTTTATTCCCGAAAACGTTGGGCATAAAAAACCCAATTTTTTCATTATTTTTATTTTTTAAATGAAAGCTAAGTCGATATAATTACTTGAAATTTTTACAGTTTAAGATTAGACTACGGATTTTTATGCAACATAAAGTTTTTCATACAAATTTAATAGTTATAGTAAATATTTTGAATATAAGTGTAAGTCTATTAATTAAATGAATAACGTAAACATTGGTTATATTTCATTTTTATTTATTATTTTATGCAATATAAAAACTTTGTTGCATAAAAATCCGCAGTTTATCTGTGATTATTAAAATTTACAAATTAACGTGCATGCGAAAAACGCGCATCATTTATGTTTCTCCTTCATCCTTTCTTGTACCCCTTCTCTACGGCAACCGCTACTGCGACTCGTTCCTTCCCCTTATTTCTTTCTCACTTCAATTGTGCGAATGGTTTGATGAAACAGAAGGGTACTAGGGTTGTTCCTAAAATTTGTAATGGATTAAGTAATGTTATTGTTAGAGGCAAGGAAAAATTAGACAAACTTTGTGAAACAAATGTAGTATACAGAATTAAGTGTAATGATTGTGACGCAGCATATATAGGAGAGACAAAAAGGCAATTAAATTGTAGAATAAAAGAACACGAATCTAATAGTAAAAAGTCGGGTGTGCAATATGTTATAAATGACCATATAACAAAATATGACCATACATTTAATTTTAAAGATGTAGACGTGTTAGATAGAGAAAAAATTTGGGGGAAAAGACTGATATCAGAGATGACCCATATTAAATTAGAGAAGAATGCCATTAACGTAAAAGATGATACAAAAATCTTAGCCAATTTTACAATAACATTGTTAATCAACTCAAATTACGGTCCAAATTGTAATAATTTCCTTTCTTTCTTGAACGTAATTCAAAAATAATGCTAGTTATCTACAGATGGTAGATCAATTAGTTCAAATTTAATTACAAGTATTATAATCAGCGCTGTAATCGATTACTGATTAATACGCGCATAAATTTGAAATTGGGAAAAAATCAAAATTTAATTTTTAATTTGTAAATGGTAAATTATTTTAACAAAGTGCAATAAATATAGACTGAATTATTATTAATTTTTAAGAAAAAATTTTTAACAGTAATTGACAATAATGAATGAATCAATGTTAATATAACTTTAAATTATAGAAATATTAAAGTACAAATAATATTTATACGGTTACGTGTTCATTAATTATTTTTTAGTGGTATTTATAAAAGAATTTTTTAATATTATTGACTTAAGTTTGATGTTAATTAATGATGTTACATTTCGTATAGGATTTATTAATATTCAAATTTTTGCTACACGTCTATGTCATGAATACGGTCAAATTGACACACACTACAAGTGTATAATGACGGGTCGCAAAAATTTGAATTATAGCTTTACCAACTATCTGTGATAATGACTAGCAAATTTTGTTTTCTGATAAATTTTATTGATATTGACTGCTTTTTGCTTAATTGGTGTTGTGTGTTCTATTAAATTATTTTTTATTTATTTATTTATTATATTATTTATTAAATAAATTCTATGATGTTATATAAGTACGATTCAGAGAGGAAAGGTAAAATAAGTTACATAACCTCAATCTTTGTGCAAATTTTAACACTGATGTTTTGCTGCTTGCTTTGCTTTTGATTATAGAGCGACACATTAGAGATACTATGGAAATTATGAGAAAAGCCACATATGTGCATTAATTTGACCAAATAGTGAGTAATTATATTTAGATATATATATAGCAAAATTGTAAAACTGGTGTAACAAATGATTGTTTCAATAAGGTATAGCCTGATGAGGATGGAGGACTTCCATCGAAACGTCGCCAATTAAATAAATTAAATGGTTAGTTCACTAAAAATCGATAAAAACGCCTTCTTTTGAACCAACTGCGTGGACGAATAGAACAAATTTAATCGTAGCAAAAACTGTTTATAAGAACATTCTATCTACTTAGTTAGTAGTAGAGTACTATTCTAAAAGTGCTATTGAAAAGCACACTCATGTTTGTGAATTTTCACATCTTCTCGGAAGGTGTTTTCATTCAATACTTTTTATTGCAGAAACCGAACGATAAAAATTTATTATACAGATTTTGTAATATAAAATACTAAAAAAAGGATTAGTATAATAATGCATAAATACTATCAAAAAATAATATTAATATAATATTAAAAATTTTTTCAACTTATTATTTTTTTTAAAAATTGTCAATTTTTGGAATAATTAAAACAAATAAAGATAACTGAACAACTTTAAGCCAGAATATAAACAAATTTATTTTTAGAAAAAATCATTTTAGAAATGTTACTATTTTAAAGACAAGATTTAAAAATACCTGAATTTTCAATCCACGTTTTCTGTCGATTAACGTCAGCTGGAAATCTAAATAATTTGTATCCTTTTTGCTTCCCATTGCTGCAGCTTCTATATTGACACCTATCATACGGCTTATTATTTTTCATTTATAATGCCAGCAACTGTAACAAATTAAACAAAAGCACAGAACAAGAAACAAAGTTACGAGAACAGTTACATGCAGTAATAAATAAATTTGAAGGTTAATAAAAGAATTTACGTAAATTAAATATAAACGAATCCCTTCAAATTTTTAAAATTTAAATAACAATAGAAATATACTTCCCAGTTTAAAAATGTATAATCTAATATCGTGGAGGTCCTTCAGCAACAGTAATATTCACTTAAACTGTCAATATAACGTAATAAAACAATCACTAATTTACTCGCGGGTGACGAACCGCGATATAAACAAGTGGACCGTTAAACAAAACAAATCGATTTTTCTTGGCGCGTAATGAATCATAGTTTAAAAATTTAAATGTTCATATACGTCGTATCATAAATAGATATACTCAAAAAAAATTATTCAAAAAAATTTCTTTCCAAAGTGTTTATACAATAAATAATTTAAATTATATAAATATTTATTATAATTATTATAATATTTATTTATTTTAAATTATTTATTTTATAAGTACTTTTGAAAGATATAATTTGTTGATATTGCTTTTCTTTCAATTACTTTTCTTTGAAGCAATCATATGTTTAGGAGAAGATATTTTTATTTAAACATATGATTAGTTCAACATTAGATTACTTCATAAGTAAACAAAATTTTAATAAAATTACATTTTAGATTATGATCTTTTTCTCAACAGCTGATCGATGAAAGATTTAGAATTTTTACAGCAACTTGAATAGTAGTAGACATTTTGAGCTAGAAACAATAGCGATCAAAACTACCAAAAATACTATTTTTTCCAAAAATTGCAAACGGATGAAATTGTTTTTATTCCCGAAAACGTTGGGCATAAAAAACCCAATTTTTTCATTATTTTTATTTTTTAAATGAAAGCTAAGTCGATATAATTACTTGAAATTTTTACAGTTTAAGATTAGACTACGGATTTTTATGCAACATAAAGTTTTTCATACAAATTTAATAGTTATAGTAAATATTTTTGAATATAAATGTGTAAGTCTATTAATTAAATGAATAACGTAAACATTGGTTATATTCCATTTTTATTTATTATTTTATGCAATATAAAAAACTTTGTTGCATAAAAATCCGCAGTTATCTGTGATTATTAAAATTTACAAATTAACGTGCATGCGAAAAACGCGCATCATTTATGTTTCTCCTTCATCCTTTCTTTGTACCCCTTCTCTACGGCAACCGCTACTGCGGATCGTTCCTTCCCCTTATTTCTTTCTCACTTCAATTGTGCGAATGGTTTGATCGACCACCGCGACGGGGTCGCTACTCTGCAGGACAAATTTGTTGACTCGCTCTCCGCCCATGCTCATCGGCAATCTCTATACTAATCTCTGTCAATACTTAGAACTCGAAAAACGGGAAAGAAGCACTGAGCAAAGCAGGATGATGTAAAACCCATGCGGTGCCCGACCGTATTCCAATTTACGACGTTGAAAAATGTATAAGAATCAAAGACTGAGTACTGATAATATGATTATATGAAAATAGTAATAGTGAATTAGTGTCTATAAGTAAACAGAAATCTGTATAATCATAGAGGCTATTAGCATGTACAGCATAGCTATTACATTACAGCATAGATTAACGAAAAACTAATTTTGAAAACATAATCTCCAAGCATATCAATTTCAAATTTTCAACACAATATTTTGTATAAGATTATGTAAATGTGTATCTAATACAACGGCAAGTATTTTGTAGATGTCAATAGAAATTTTTTATATATTTATTAGAGTTTCCCTTTCAGTAATTTTATTATTCATTATTAAGTATTCCACATAGAATTTCTGCCTCCAGACAGTACTTTATATAAAACACCTTCCTCGTAGGTGTCAACATTCGCAAGTATGTTTTCCAATCACACTGTTAAAAATGTTATCTGATAAAAAAATCTTTAATTCTTATTCCCATCCTATTTCTACTTATATTTGGTTAAACCTCATAGAGTTTCTGCAATATAAAATACTGAAATCAAATCTACATAAGCAAAAGTATCTTTAATTAAATATTTATATATTTTTTTTGCTTAAACTCCATAAAGTTTCTGCAATAGAAAATACTGCAATAAAAATCAACCTTCGAGTAACAACATTCGAATTCCAATAGTGAATACCAATATTGGTCCAACGTTGTATACCAAAGTTCAAAATCAGTAATGGGTAGCAATCTTGCTCCACCGTTGGACACCAACGTTCCAAACCACAATGACTATCAATAATGGATGAATGTTTGATACCAACGTCCAAAACCAATAATGGGTACCAATATTGGTTCAACGTTGGGTGCCAACTTTCAAACCAATAATGGGTACCAATATTGGTCCAACGTTGGGTACCAATATTGGTCCAACGTTGAGTGCCAACATTGGTCCAACGTTGGGTACCAACATTGGTCCAAAGTTGGGGACCAATATTGGTTCAACGTTGGACCAATATTGGTCCAACGTTGGATACCAACATTGGTCCAACGTTGGATATCAACATTGGTCCAACGTGGGATACCAATATTGGGCCAACGTTGCGTACCAATATTGGTCCAATGTTGGATACCAACATCGGTCCAACCCCGCGTAAAAATAATACCTGTTGGGCACATGTTGTTTACATGTTGCAAAATCCTTTGCACACCTGTGGGTAAAGTGTTGGGCAAATGTTGGAAAAATGTTGGAAGTGGCTGTGTCCAAAATGTGGTACATATATTGTTAAAACACAATATGCAAAACCTTACCAACAGCATTTCCAGCATTGTTGCACAACTTCCACAACATTTGGCCAACATTTGACACCCACTTTGTTTATTTAAATATGTTAAATACGTGTTCATGTTGAACCAAAATTAATTTTCATTATTAACAACGAAATAATGATAATGTGACGTTTTTAACTGCAAAATTAACGAAACATTAACCAACGAAATGTTAATGTTTCTACCAAGGTGTTAAAAAATTGAATGATTTAAAATAACTATCCAGAAAAATTATTTGACTGTATATTAGTTTCGAAAAATAAGCTTGCTATTAAGTTTGTAAAATTGATTTAATCTGCAGTTATAAAACTCGTCACTTAATAAAAAATAGGACAGTTGATAGATCACAATAATTATTATAATTTTTTATTTTAACTTTTCACGAAGAACAACATAAGTTACAACATACTTAAAATAGGTAACATGTAAATGTACAATAAAACCATTAAAACATAAGTAAATTATAAAATAGAACTGTAAAATATAATCTTAATCTTTTCTATTTCTTTTGGCTTCTTCAACTCGGAGCGTGCCGCATAAATAGATTATCACGTCCGTGAACTCCGACGGTGATAGCCTGCGGGAGCACTTTCTATTGACGTAATCTGAAACAAATGCAAATTTGTATATTAATTTTTTAGTTTAACACATACAATTAAATGAATAAGAATTGTATACTGCCCACATAGGAAAATAAAATATTCACCAAGTCGAAGGCAAGGGCGACATACATGTTACAGAGTTGTCATTTTACTTCCCATAAAGAGTATACTATTCTTTTCAACATCTGGTCGAAAGTACAGCTTCAGGACCCGGTCACTGGAAGGAAAATTATACTTTCGGTTCGTTTTGACAAAATTTATTTGTTTAGATTAATTTTGAATAATTTAAACAGTATTTCTCCGTACAAGAGCGAATGTGATTTAAAAAAGATTTAAATAGAACATTATGATACAAGTGCGCGAAACAGGTGCAAGTCACGTACGAGTCGAATTACACTACTTTTTAACACACCGTCAACGAAACACGCCTCTCTTTGAGGTTAATAACCGTGTTTCGCGCACGGAATGTCAAAAAGTAGTATACGATACGCGTAAACGGAACAGTGTTTGTTGTCCGAAGCTAGGGCGTCAATTGATTATTGTCCGTGACATGCATCTGTTTAACGCACGTGTATCGTAATACAAACTATTGATATAAAAGTAAACTTACATTCAACACAAATGACTATATCCTCCGGTACAGCTGATCTGCTCTTCGAATTGCCTCTCGCGCACATATTTTTCAAGCTGTTGATTCCAACGATCGATTTTAATAAACAACGCGTCATCTCTCTTGGGTTGACCAGCCATCGTTGAGCAAATATTAAATCCCCTTTGTCGATCCATATATTAAATCCATCACATAATAAGATGCGTCCTTGGCCTGCTTTTCGACACATTACTAAAGGATCCTCTTCTTCTCGATTCTGCTCAGAAACGGTAAGTGCATCATTCTGTAAAATGAAAATAATAAATTGTGAGCAAATTAAATTACTGTAAATGATTTACATCCCACCATTGTTTAAAATTATAAATTTTACCTTTTTGCAGCTTTTATTTTTGACCTGCATTCAGCGGTTGTTCGTTTTGTTGCAGCTTTTTTCTTTTTCTTTTCTTCTAATAGTTTTTCTAATTTAGCAATTTTAGCATCATCGTTATCATCATCATCATTATCACCATCATCATCATTTCGAATTTGAAGTCTATCGGAGCTATCGCTATCATAGTCATTAATAGAATCTCCTCTATTTTGATTATTTTTTGAACTTGTAGACGAGCCATGTTCATCATTTGAATTCAAGTTATCAAATTCCACCTCTTCAAATACTGCTGCTTCGTTTAATAATTGTGAATCGGCTGCATTTTTATTTAATTTCCTTCTTTTGAAGCTGCCTTTTCATCTTCCATTAATAATTTTTTTTGTGTTGCAGCTATTTTTTTGTTCGTATTTTTCCCCTTCGTCAATATTTCACCATCCGTCGTGACTTTTAAATACGATAAATAGTCTTGATCATCTGAAATATTAAAATATGTATTAATTCTTGTCAAAACCAATTAAAAATTCAAATTTCACGCGCGTAGAATTACCGATTCAAAACTATTATGTTTACAAAAATTAATGTTCTTTTATTAAAATTTAAGTATTTAATTGTTCAAAATTTGTTTAATTAATTATTTTACTTAGGTTTTAATATCACTATTATTTTTTTTAATGGAAACATATTTTAATTATTATTCAATCTACTATTATTAAAAAACAAAACTTACCACTTTTTCGCATTATTTTTACTTTATACAGCCTTTTTTTTCTCCCCATACTTTGCAAAGGTTTCCTCGCCTTCCTCCTTATCAGGGCATAAATCTTCGATGCTTACAATGCTTGTCGTTTTGTTGGAAAGCCAGAATACCAAGACGTACATTTTTTATTTCTATGATTATAAGTCCTACAGTTATTCAATTAACAGCAACACCAACTGTTCGTTTTATGCGGCGGTAAAAACTATGAAGTTGTATGAAGAATTAAAAAAATAAACGGTGAAGCTAGTTTTTGTCCAATGTGCAACAATATTCAAATTATACTGTGAAACTATAGTTGCTGATATCATCAAGTTTATTGTAATAAACAAAAATTGTCGCAATATTTACTAACCTCTGTCACACTTAAAAAATTAGATCAACCTGGAAAATGAAACGTCGGCCTAATTGTTTTAAAAGGTGTTCGAAAGATTTACAAAGAAGATTAAAAAGAATATGCAGCCGTGAATTTACAAATATTAATCATGACCTAACAATAAAGAGTGAAACTACTTTGTTAAACTTAAGCAATATTATTTTAATTAATAATTTAATCTGCTATTGCTAATAAATAATAAATCTTTGTAGACTGACCAACGAGTGTACCTGTAAAACGTGATGCTATGTGCAATTCGTATTTACCTGTGATTGACGATTCAGATAATAAAGAACAATGCGCTTTAGTTAACCATACTAATTATCATGCAATCGGAAATGAACATGCTGTGGATGACAGAAACGAAAAATTCATCAAAGTGTTCGAATATGGTAAAAATCTTTCATTTTAATAATTGCAATTAACTATAAAGTAAGTGTAATGTATAACAAATGACTAGGTTACATATATACATAAATTCGGTATGCAAATTATATATATATATATATATAAAGGAATATGTGGATAATTTGATTTTTTTATTGATTGATCTAATTAATAAAATATTTTATGATTGAAATTTTGTCGACCTATTCCAATCAAAGATGAAGAAGGTGAACAAAGAAAAATTAACACTTATTTCTTTCTGTGATCGAAAAGAAAAAATGTGATCATTTTTCTTTCTTCAGCTTATCTACCTTTGATTCGAGAAGATCGATAAAATGACAATTGTATATCATTAGAAAAGAATCGAGTGATAAAAAATAAGGACTACTTTTAATAATTAATAATAATAATACTTTTGCACCCGCTAATAATACTTTAGCGAGGTTCTACTAGTAATTCATCTAAGGAAATAATCTCCTTTTACTCCTGAAGTGCATATAAAATGTTTCACCCTAATCACTTGAAAAGCCAATTTATCCGACAACAATTTATTTAAAAATTTCTAAATTTTTTCAATATTCTAAGATTTTTTGCTATATTTAATTCAACAAAATTAATTTGATTTAGAATTTGTATAGAAAAAGACTAAAATAAGTGTTAATGAACAAAAACGTAAGTCTACGGTGAATAAAGTTGCTCCACGAACAATAAAATGGGTCTACGCTGAATAAAATGAGTCCACGGGGAATAAAGTAAATCTGCGGGGAATAAAATAATCAAGGGAATAAAATGCAATTTTAGTCCCTCCGTAGAGGTTCAAACTTTTTTGAAGTTGAATATTGACATGTAGTTTATGTAACATTGACCTTAAGATTAGAAATTCTAACCCAGAAGGATAAATTCTACACATAATTAGCAACGAATGTTACAAATAATGTTATATATTAAAAGTTGATAGATTTTGAGGTTAAATAGCGATAAACCCAGCTGGTGTTGAAAAAAACTGGAAAAAGTTCACTTTTTGAGGTTATAATAACTTTTGAGCTAATAAATTCCAGTACCTAAAAATTTTTTTCTGTATTCTGAAAAACATTTGCAATGTGTACTCAAAATTTGGTGCATTTTAAAATTTGATCGGACCACTTCACGTGAAATACCCCATACATATATTATATATATTACACCTTTGGTGTAAGTTATGTCCTAAAATACGTGAAAATTAGTGATTTTATGAGGTTTATGAGGCATAACTTACAACAGCGGTCTTGGCCAATAAGCTAACCCAAGGCATTCGAAAGCTCGCGAAAATGTGAACTTTTGAGAGGTATTAGATTAAAATCGATTATGGTGTGGTAGCCTTTTTTTTTGATATTCAATATGTCCGGGTGTTCTATCTCTTCGAGATTTTAAAATTAAGAAATGTAACCATGGTAGATAAGTTCTAAAGATTAATTTAAACAAAAGTTGTTTGTAATGTTTTTTTCAAAAAATCAACAGATTTTGAGATAAATGGCTTAAAAAATAGAAATTTTTCTAAAAAATTGAAAAATTTCCACTTTTCATGGTCGAATAACTCTTAAGCAAATTATTTTAACACTTAAATTTTTTTTGTATGTTCTGGAAGATGTTTCCAGCCTGTTCTCAAATTTTGGAGTGATTTAAAATTTTCATCGTACCACTTGACGTGAAATAGACCATATATATGTATATATATGTATGTATGTATGTGGGTGTGTGTGCGTGCAGCGGAATATTTATATAATATATATGGGGTATTCCACGTGAAGTGGTCCGATCAAAATTTTAAAATGCCCCAAATTTTGGGTACACATTGCAAATGTTTATCAGAATATCAGAAAAAAATTTTTAGGTACTGGAATTTATTAGTTCATAAGTTATTCTAACCTCAAAAAGTGAACATTTTTCCAGTTTTTTTCAACACCAGCTGGGTTCATCGCTATTTAACTCAAAATCTATCAACTTTTACTATAGAACATTATATGTAACATTCGTTGCTAATTATGTCTAGAATTTATCCTTCTGGGCTAGAATTTCTAATTTCAAGGTAAACGTTAGGTAAACTACATGTCAATATTCAACTTGAAAAAAATCTAATCTTCGCCACAATTGATTTTTTTATCCAAAAGTCCAAAAAGAAAGCTTGGAGCAATACCTTTCAAATGATCTGTAGCATTTTTATGGCCTTCAAGTCTGTAAAAAGTTATGATAATTTAAAGAAAGACGAAATTTTTTTAAAAATTTAAATGGGAAATACCATGTTAATTTTTTGTGAATTTTTTGTCTTTCTTTAAATTATCATAACTTTTTGCAGAATTGAAGGCCATAAAAATGCTACAGATCATTTGAAAGGTATTGCTCCAAGCTTTATTTTGGACTTTTGGATAAAAAAATCAATTGTGGAGAAGTTAGTTTTTTTTCAAGTTGAATATTGACATGTAGTTTATCTAACATTTACCTTGAAATTAGAAATTCTAACCCAGAAGGATAAATTCTAGACATAATTAGCAACGAATGTTACATATAATGTTCTATAGTAAAAGTTGATAGATTTTGAGTTAAATAGCGATGAACCCAGCTGGTGTTGAAAAAAACTGGAAAAAGTTCACTTTTTGAGGTTAGAATAACTTTTGAACTAATAAATTCCAGTACCTAAAAATTTTTTTCTGTATTCTGAAAAACATTTGCAATGTGTACCCAAAATTTGGGGCATTTAAAAATTTTGATCGGACCACTTCACGTGGAATACCCCATATATATTTTAAAATTGTTTTTTTCAAGAATACATAATATATGTATTTTTTCCTTGCGCAAAAAAAAATTTTTGAACATAACTTGAAAGAATGTGTATTAGCTTACTCATTCTTGATGAAACTCATAAAATGTTTAAACGTATACTCAATAATATAATAACGGATCTAAAATGCAATGTAATGCTTTAAATACAGATGCAAAATTGTTTGAAGATTAAATAAATATTAATCAAGTATAACATACACTTTTCCAAATATCTATATGTGAAATATACAATAAGTTAAAAATTAAATATATTAATTATTGCATTTTTAAGATAATTCTATTATAAACAGTATAGGCAAAAGAAAATTCAAATTTTAACAGTGTCAATATAAAATACTAATTATATTTCAATAGATTTTCAAAAACTATTAATTTAGGAGCATTTAATTTAAATATTTTTTTATTAATATTTCAAAATTGAATAGATATATACGTGAGTAGATTATGTATATTTATAGAAAATAATATTTTAAATAAACAAGTATGTATTTATTAGAAACAGAAGGTTTTCTAAGGAATGAATTTGATTATAATAATGAAGATAAATATATGGGCTCTGTAACTAAAGGAAAAATAAATTGGATAAAATTATGGATTAAAACACAAATTTTGAAAGAGGGTGCAAATTACGAATTACGGGAGAAATGGAAGAAACAGGTTTTTATTTATATGCCACTAAAATTATATAAATAGTTCTATAAAATTAATAAAAGATAATAAAAAAATTTATTTATTTAAGAAGAAAGTCTTATTACTCTAAAAGTACAAAATATTAATGCCATAGAACTTTTGGCGATGATCCTTTGTCATTAAAGAAATTAATTTAAGGAGGTGAAGTTCTATTTAGATCCATTTAAAATATTCCAAAATTTTCATAAGTAGTTACTAAATACTACAATTTAGTAAGTATATGCACTTTACTATTTTTGGTAAGTTAATTTTTCATTAACATTTATAATTATTAAAATATAAATTTAAGCTTTATAGGAATTCATATAGTTTAAAATTTACAGTTAACATTTAATGTCTTTATTTTTTTTATTACTATTATTCTGATTTCATTATACTAAATTTGGTAAAAACTTTTATTTATAAATTATAATCGTATTTAAAAAAAAATTAAATTTTTGGTATAAAACCCAATGCATTATAACAGTACCTCCAAGGTGTTGTGTGAATCGGTTTAATTTCTAAGGTGTCCATGGTAGTGAAAAAGTAATATAATTTAAAACATTATTTAAAATAAATTTATTACGAAAAACCTTTGTCGAAATTAAAAATAGGGGGTTGGCGCGCGAAGCGCGCAGGGGGGCGAAGCCCCCCTAGTATATATATATATTTGTAAATTTAATTGCAAATATAACCGAGTTTTAAAGCCTTTGATGCACGAACATTCGTGCACTTGTCACAAAAAAAATGTTGTGCACCAATGGTTAAGAGGGCTTTTTTGCCTTTGGTATTTGGAGTACTCGGCTTCGGCAAGCATTCTCACTTGCCTTCGGTTCATGCTAAAACAGCCTACTTTACGTTCTTGACACAGAATACACTATATTAAAAATTAAAATTTTTTTGGATTTAATTTTTATTATACTTATTTACAGCGGATGATTTTATTGATAAAACCGATGAGTATTTTTCTGACGAGGAGCTATGGGACGATGCGAGTAGTCACTTCGATGCAGCTGAGGAAGCGCCACAACAATCGAATTTCGAAGAGAAAATTTATGCTGATGCTTCGATGACACTTAGAATTATTATTATGCGTAGCGTCTCTTAAATTAAGGCACAGGTTAACAGATGTATGCATCTTAGACATTTTAATACTCATTTCTAAGTGCTGCCCGCTGCCAAATAACTGTCGGACCAGCTTATATAAATTTAAGCAATTTTTTACTAACTTTAAAGTTCCGATTAACAAACATTATTTTTGTTCGAACTGTACCATATTCTTATTGACAATGAAAATACTGCAGACAATCTAAATTCAACCGAAAACGATGATTTTTAGAAAATAATAGTTGCAATTGTACTTTACCCAAGAAAAATAATTATTTCATCGAAATACCCTTACTTTCGCAGCTAAAATCTTTATTCAAAAGAAAAGACTTTTATAAAAAGCTAAATTTTAATACAAATTCATCAAACAACAATGATATAAGTGATATTTATGATGGAACAATTTATAAGGACAGAATGGATGGTCAAAATGGTACTGAACGAAAAATTAAATTGTCTTTTCTTTGGTATACTGATGGTATACAAATATTTAAATCATCAAAATTTAGTATTTGGGGTTTTTTCCTGGTAATTCTAGAATTATGTTACAAAGAGCGATATAAAATTCATAATATTCTTTTAATTGGATTATGGTTCGGGGAAAAAAAACCAAATCCAAACATGTTTTTAAAACCATTAATTGAACCTTTAAAACAATTGTTTCGCGGCATACCAATGTTCATAAAAGACTTAAGGGGGTGCCATACTCAAAAATTACCGACAAAGCGGAGATAATTCAGTAAACTGCAGTGTACTAGTAGCGCCATCATACGTATATAATTTTACTAATTCATGTTCAATGCGTAGATGGCGCTATCAGTATACCAACAGGTTATAATTTATTTGGCTAAGAATAATCACAATATACACAATAATATTAATAATAATACTCATATTTAGAGTTGGTAATAAGGTTGGTAATAATAAAAATTTTCAACCTTATGTTTTACACCGAAATCAAATAAATGGGATTAAATACTCATGAGTAGGTATATCATAATTGAGTACATTAATTATTGTAACAATTATAGCCATCTAATTTCAACCAAAATCCTACTATCTGGATTGAATACTCGTATGAGTTGGTAATAATATAGAACTTAGCTATAATTGTGGGAGAATCGTTTTTCGAACGAGTCCTAATTTTATCATTAGAGCAAAGCGACAAAGATACTCGCTGAATTGAAACTCATCTGTCTCCCGCGCATCGAACTATATTTTTTGATACATAAGATTTATTTTCAATTTTTAATAAACAAACAGTGCGTAAATCACCATTGTGCAATCTTTGTATTGAAGACAATTTGTTTCAATGCTACTTATTAGCCTATTATAATTGAATATACATAGATAATTAATCAATTGTAGCAACCTATTCTGCACCAAAATCCAACTATCTGGATTGAGCACTCATAAAATGAGTCGGTAAATAAGTTTAACTAATTTAAAACGTTTTACCCTATATTTTATACCGAAATCCAATTATTTGGATTGAATACTCGTATAAGTAGGTAATAATATAGAACTTAGCTATAATTGTGCGAAAATCGTTTTTCGAATGAGTCCTAATTTTATCATTAGAGCAAAGCGACAAAGATACTCGCTGAATCGAAACTCATTTGTCTCCCGTGCATCGAACTATATTTTTTGATACATAAGGTTTATTTTCAATTTTTAAAAAACAAACAGTGCGTAAATCACATTGTGCAATCTTTGTATTGAAGACAATTGAAAAAACTATAATCAGCTAAAATTATATACGCAATTATGTAAACCTTTCATTTCATTATAAACACATATTAAGATTTTGTGATTTAACAAATTTGTTTCACTTATCAGCGACGAGTTTTAAAAAGAACTGCTGTATTTATTTTTATATTATACAGACTTAAAAGTTTTTCATACCATAATAATATAAAAAAAAAACATGTAATTCAAATTATTTATTACATTATTCATTCAAATTATTATTATTTCAAACTATTTATTCATATTTTTTTATATTCATTAATTTTTGTATAAAATTTATAACGTTAATAATTGGAAACATTCAGTAAAATTTATTAAATTTTCTATGGAATGCTTAGCTCAAAACTATACTTAATTTAGTAACTAATTTAGTAGATTTTTTTTTAACCCTTTTTCTCCCACATAACACAATTTTATAGCATTTTAACCTCCAAATATCCTCACGTATAACTAAAACCCTTCCTTATATCTGACTACCCGCACTGTATCTACATCCTACCTACCCTTACAATTCTAATAACCCATCCCAAGTCGCACTAAAACACACTGGCACTGACTAATACACGTTATCCGGAAGGTGGTATGAACCTAGCAGAACTCAGCTTAGCTTATCTTCAAGTCCGTCTAGGCACCTGTTGAGGAAGGTTGATAAAGCAGTAAGCACAAGGGCTTCCAATAGCTTCACATGAACGGAGAGGTTCATCTGGAAGCTGTCAGCAGTTCATAGCCAGGGCGAAGAGAGCTACCCTCGATTCAGAGTATCCGGAGTCAGCATACATGTAGCCAGTTCACTGTAGAAATAATCCCATCTATTTTAGTGTATGCTAGTAGTATGTGAGGACAAGGATAAAAGGAGCACATACAGATGTATCTTAACACTACTGCCGTATCTTAATATTACAGGTGTATGGTAGGAGAGACAAGGCTGAAGTGAGGTTATGTTAGTGTTTACAAACTTTATTTGCAGCAGATATGCAAATAATATATTTATGAAGATGCATAGTAGCGCAAGCCCAAGATGTATATAATTACCTGAAGCAATACATGGGATAGCTATGGCAACTTTAGTGGTCGACGTCATTAAGAGAAGCAGGATAGAGGCGACTCCGGGTAACGACGTTGGCGGCGCAGCGCGGTCGACGTAGCGCCTGAAACTTATTAAGCGTCGTACTCATTAGTTGACGGGCGAAGATTATACACAAGATTATTACTTGAAGGAAGTAGCAGCAGCGATGTCCGGGCGAAGAGGATATCAGTATGCAGCAGGATACCAGCTGAGCCACATAGAAACGCGCGATTGTGACCGAGCTATGCGCATGCGCGCATGCAGATTCGCGGCAATCGAGAACCATGAGAAGTGGCTCCCCACAACATACTGATATGAAAGTGCTAAACAAAAATTTTTTGTGCAATATTAATATTTAATTATTTATTCACAATAAATAACAATCGCTTAAATAACGACTGAGATGCATAGTTGAAATAATTCAACAGACAATTACAAATTATCAATAATGATGAATAAATTTTAATAATTGAAAAATTTACTTTTAATAATTTGTTTCATTATTTACCCGAAATTAATATCATTTTCTTTATCGTCTAAAGCTGAGCTGAATTACATAGTTGCATATTCGCAAGTATTTGTTTACGTAAAATAAATCTATAACTAAATAATTTCATATTCATTGCACATTGTGGTATGTCAATAATATCGAAGGTGCGCGCGAACGTACCACGATCTCAACGCGTAGTATGTTCCACACGCAAAATTTGATAATTATTTATTAAAAAAATAAAGCTGTACGCAAGAAAATAATAGAAGAGACACCTTCGTTTATCGATAATGTAAATATGTGTTACATTTCAGACAAAATTATTATTGTGTTTTCGAGAAGAGTCTAACCAAAAATATGCAAAATGTTCACCTCGTTGAGGTTAGGTTACCACTGCACATTGTGATACGTTCGAGATTTCCAAGGTGCGCGCAAACGTACCACGATGTCAACGTGTACTGCGTTCTATTCGCAATATTTGATAATTAATTAATAAAAAATAAACCTGTATGCACAAAAATAAGAGAAGAGGCGCCTCCGTTTATTAATAACCTAACTATGTGCTGAATTATAAATTAAATGTCTTACCAAAAATATGCAAAATTTCTACCTCGTTGAGGTTAGGTTACTACTTGCACATGGTGGTACGTCCAAACTATCGAAGGGTGCGTTTTAACGTACCACGATGTCAACGCGCTGATTTTTCTATATTCTTAGGAACAGCTGTATAGCGTTAGAACTCTCTCTCTCTCTCTCTCTCTCTCCCTATGTATATATATATATATATATATATAGCTGAAAAGTACCGTATATACGTACATTATGTCTTGTGTGGCAACTGCGGCTGCTTTTCTAATTTTAAGTTTTTTAATTAATATATAACAATTACTTCTCACGCAAAATTTTCGTATATGCACTATATGTACTGCGGATACCCATGTCCGAAAAGTTTTTCAATATATACAAATATAAGTTATAGTCCAGTCAAATTAGACTTTTTTCATGAAAAAATTATACTGTCGACAAAAAAAATACATTGATATAGTATGAAATAACACGAATTCGCTCAACTATTTTCCAAACAAAGTTTGTGCACGCTTTCCATATATAAAAGATCGAGAAATTACAATTGACCGGTTTTTTGCTTATATATTGAAAACTATTAATAATACGGAAAATAGTTTTGAATACTTTTTGTAGGCCTTGAAAATATCTATCGAGTGAAAGAAAGTTTGTTAAGATCGTGGATTTAATTAATTAACAAATTAAGTTTAAAGCAAAAAATCCCCGTTTCTTGATATGTTAATAGTGTTAAATTGAAGATAGTAACCCCTATAAATAATAATGTTAAAACATCATTTTTGGCATAGATAAAAATACACTAAATTTCATATCGATATTTTTTTTAGTTTTATAAAAAAATCAATTTTTTAAATAAGGTACCCAATTCAGGTGTCAAAAATAAGGCTCTGGAACATTGTGTTGCAGGTAGCCTAGAACAATAGTTATATACACTTTATTTTAATTTTTTATTATTTAAAATGCAGTTTAAACTAATGAATTTTTTGTTAATAATTTTGTACTATATTTGATATTAACATAATCTAATTTACATATTTCGGGTAGTCATATTTTTTTACGTTCATTGAAAAAAAATGTATTGCTGTAGCTTAATTAGAATCCATGATCTTTTTTTTCTTTTTTAATCTATTACTCGACTTGATTACAAAATTAAGAAATTTAATACCTGCCGTTAGACGGATAAGAGCTTCAATTTTATTTTCAATAATAATTTATGTGATATAATTACTAACTTAAAAATATGAGTGAGTTGAAGTGAACAGAATTTTTCGAACGGATATGAACGCGATTTTATTAGATTTTTCATTTGTTATTTTTTAATAAACATTTAGTAGCACATAACTAGATTCAACCTAAATCTATATTTATAAGCTCAAAAAATGGAAGGAAATAATGATTTTACAATAATAAGTAGTCATAAACGGAAGAAAAAGCATTTCATCGATAGGAGAAAAATGGACACGTGTGCCTATTTTTTACCCAATCTATTCTAAAAATGTATTTAATAATTATTGGGATCATGGGATCGGACTATATGTAACTAAGAACATTATTATTTATAATTATAAATATTATTTTTATTGTATTTAATTTATACAAATATAATTCAATATATGAAAAAAATTATTTAATTTTTTAATAGGTGCATCAATGATATTATCTTTGTTTTAATATAATATAGATTTTTAATCCATATTTAGATCAGGTCCTGCTTCGCAATATATACCACTGGAAACAAAAATAAAATTAATGTAATTAATTTGTTAATTCAGTAATCTAGGTATTTATTAAAAAAGATTTTTACCTCGTTGAAACTTTTTCTAAATGCTTTAATTAATAGGTAACGGTATCACACAAATCTTTGAAGCTATAAATTTGGAAGCAACAAAATAAAAAAATATTTCCGAACATGGAGCTAACTGAATATAAAAAAAACATAGTATATATTAACAAGAATGTCCAATCCAACAATGAGTTGGTTATACAATTTTACTATTTAAATATTTACAGCTATATTTATACCGAAATCCAATAAAATAAAAGTAAATGCGATTTTTCAAGATTGAACAGTGCGGTTATTCGCATATTAATGCTACGAATTATTGTACTAAAATAATAATAATAATAATAATAATAATAATAATAATAATAATAATCATAATAATAATCCGCGCGGGGTTTCCTGTTCCCGTATGCGGCGCGTCCCCCGGGTGGCGGATGGGGGAAAGCTCGTCACGCTTGCGTGAAGGGTAGAGGTGAAACAAAATAGCCTCCGTGGACCAAACAGTTGAAGAAGGATGATGAGCAAGCGAATGGAATACCTATTACCCCAAGCGGGCAGCTCCAAACTAGGAGTCAATCCCGCCGTCGGTTCCGATCGGGTGAAAGCCCCGGTGGCCGGCGCTGGCCTCACGGATTTTGGGGGAGGCCACCAGCGCTCGTTACGACACTCAGAGGTGGGGCCCTCGAAAGAAAACCCCCAACAGCAGCCGTCGTTACAGATGTTGAGTGTTGCATCCGCAAACAGGTTAAGAAGCGGCAGCGTTACCAGCCTTGGTAGTGCCATCAGTGGCATCTCTGCCTATAGTAAGGAATCTCAAGAGGAGATCGAAATATTCCGCAAGGAATACGAGAAGGTAGAGAAGGCGCAGGAGGACATCGACTCCACTTACGACCATCTAAAGAGCGAACTCCAGGCTATGTTGGCCGCTTGTGCAAAGCAGCCTAACATCTCCATGGTCGTCAAGACAGGGCTGAAGACCGTAGACACTCTTGTACAAGAGTTCTACGGGAAAACCAAAAAGATGTTTTCGGCAGTCGACGATTACAAGTGCCAAGTCGAGGATTATCGAGTTGGTCACGAGAATCGTCGGCGGCCTAAGAGAAGAGGCATTATAGCTAAAGCCGTCTTTACGGCTACAGCTAGAATGCAGGCTCAAAAGAGAAGTAGAGAGGGCCCCCAAAGCCCCCCTGAGGTCTCTAAGAGCCGCAAGAAGAAGAAGCCTCGGAAGGAGGTACCACCACGTGGCACGGACAAGGAGCAATCCAAGTCCGCGTCAGTGGCGGGGAAAAAAGCCGACAGTCAAGTCGGGACAGGCGCCTCTTGATAGGAGAAAGCGCCAGATGGCGCCGGTATCCACCCTGGTGGTAACTGTCGCGAGGGACCGTACGTTCGCTGAAGTCTTGGGGAAGCTCCGAAAGGAAGTCAACCCGGACGACAGCGGCGCCCAGGTTCTGAGCGTACGGCCAACAGGGCGGGGAGATGTCCTGCTCCGGCTGGGCAAGAAGACGGACGCAACAGCATTCGCTGAGAAAGTCCGTACGGCTACTAAAGGGATGGGAGAAGTTAGGATCCGAGATCGAAGGGTGACCCTGGAGATCAGAGACCTGGACGCTCTCACAACGAGGGACGAAGTGGGTAGCGGCCCTAGATAAGTTCTCGCGTCTCCGCCTGAGAGCCGAGAGGTGAAGCTTTTGGGTCCCAACCGCAATCAACAGAAGACAGCCATCGTGAAGCTGGATCACGAGAGCGCTGACAGGCTGAAGTCGATGCGGCATCTCTGCAGTCGGCTTCGTAAGCTGTCGCGTTCGGGATCGAGTCTTGGTCGAGAGGTGCTATCGGTGCCTAGACTTCGGCCACACGAAACGGAATTATAAGGGAGTGGACAGGTCCTCGTCGTGCTACAAGTGCGGCGAGCCTGGACACAACCTTAAGAATTGCAAGAGCGCTCCCAAATGCTTTCTTTGTCCATCAAATGATGCTGAGGGAGTGTCTCACGTGGCGGGGTCCGGAGCCTGTGCCACCTTTAGGCGCGCGCTCGATACCGCCCGAAAGGCCGCTTCACGATAAGTGGCAGTCTCAACGTGGGAGGATAGAATAAGGAACGGATGGACGCATGTCACAAGAAACGCCTCCCAGCTTGAAGTAATGTGAAAAACAGTTCCGGGCTGGGCAGGTGAAAGCGTTGGGTTTGGAGTTTTAGCCGGTAAGAATCCGGCACTGGCGACGAGTGCGGACCCTCGTCGTCGTCTTATGTAAGATTTCTCCAGTTTCCCACGAAAAAAAAAAAAAAAAAAAAAAAAATAAAAATAGTCGAATATTGAATAATTGTAGCAACCTATTTTACACCAAAATCCAAACATCTGGATTGATTACTCATAGATTGAGTTGGTAATAAGGTTCAACTGTTTACACATTTTCAACTATGTTTTATACCGAAATCCAATAATTTGGATTGAATACTCGTATGAGTTGGTAATAATATTATACTTTTCGATGCAAGTGTGAAACAGTTGTTTTTCGAAAGAGTGAGAATTTCATCGTCCGAGCGAAGCAAGGGTGACACTCGTAGGACTTGAAAATAATCTTTCGTACGCACATCGAACCACATTCTTTGATACGGAAGGAGTAAATGCGATTTTTAAAGAACGCACATTGCGGTTATTCGCATATAATGGTAATGCTACGAATTATTGTACTATAATAGTGTAATAATAATAATAATAAAAATAATCGAATATTGAATAATTCTAGCAACCCATTTTACACCAAAATCCAAACATCTGGATTAATTACTCATAGATTGAGTTGGTAATAAGGTTTAACTGTTTACACATTTTCAACTATGTTTTATACCGAAATCCAATAATTTGGATTGAATACTCGTATGAGTTGGTAATAATATTATACTTATCGATGCAAGTATGAAACAGTTGTTTTTCGAACGAGTGAGAATTTTATCCTCCGAGCGAAGCTAGGGTGAACTCGTAGGACTTGAAAATTATCTTTCGTACGCGCATCGAACCGCATTCTTTGATACGCAAGGTCTAAATGCGATTTTTAAATAACGAACAGTTAGGTCATTCGCATATTACGTACTTTGAATCAAAAACAACTTGTTTTTTGAGTTAATAGCTAATATCAGTTTCCTTTACATTATATTTACTTATATTTTAATATTTTGCAGTTTGTTGAATTTTTATTCGAATAAAATGGAAAACTATGTAGCTCTCTATGTTTAAATATTACTGATGCGTGCCTTCTCATTATATTTACATTTTTGGAATATTCAAAATTTGCTGGGTTTCTTTTTAAAACAATATCTGTTGCAAAAGCTATAGCATAAATTCCACAACTTTTCATATCGGGCTGTTGTGTTACTTTTACGAAGTGAACACAATTTCGCGTATTTAGTTGAGGATATCGATGCTTCAAATAAGATATTTCGTTCGAATTTAATGTAGCTCGATTAAGACTATCAAACACAAATAAATTAATTCCATCAAATTTTATGCAAATCCAATGTTGGCTATTTTCATGACCTCCAATTATTTGTAAGTGGGCTTTACCATTGTATCCAATAAATTCATTTGGTAGCAAATGCAAGTATTGAAAATAAATTGGTGAATGTATTTCAAAGTCAGGTGTAGTATCTTTTACTATTTGTAAAAAGTACTGAATGGTGTCATCAGTAAGCATTTCATCGACTGATTCAACATTTTTAAATAATAAGTTCATATTAATATTGTCATACAGAACCCTTAAAATTTGACCATTTTCACTAATTACACGTTCGTACTCCCGAACGTTCTTTGAAATAACAGGTTCGCTTTCCTCATCCGAACTAGTTTGTAGTAATTTTACTTTTTTTGTGTTTCTAGTAGTATTACTTGTAGCTTTCTGTTCATTTCTTTTTTTCTGTGCTGCAAGTATGTACTCAGGTTCGCGAATTGGCATATTCCGGTTAAAGCGACTGTCTAAAATTTCTGGTAACAAGGAATCAAAATAAAATGCTTTTAATTGTGCAGCCATTTTCTCTTTCCAGAAGTCATCGTCGCGTTCAACTCGAATATGTTTTATACCTTTATTTGTACAAAATGCAAATATACAATATTTTCTTCTTGTTATATGCAGCTGTCCTTGTACCTGATAATAATAAACATGATTCGTATTCATTTTAGAAAGGTCTTGTTTTGCAAAAATGTTTCGAAGACGAGAAATTTGTTTTAGAGCCTGATTCGGTGTCAAATTGTGAGCAGTTATAGGATTTTTTATTTCTACAATACCGTCATCACATATGTATCCATCGCAAGAGGCTGCTAAGTATTCTTCATCCTCGTCAATCTGAAGACCAGCAAGTTCTATTTCGACATTTAATATTTTAGCTAATTTCTTTCGAGATATATCCTCGTTTTCTTTACCATATACTAGACTAGGTAATTTTAATACTGGTGGATACAATATACTTTGGACAAGTTTAGCACATGAAGTAGTTTCTCTTTTACGACAAATTTTTCCAAAATTTGAAGCGGTTAATAAAAGACTTCTTTTTTGATGCCATACATTATTATCACTTTGCTTAATAGTAGCTCGTTCTATTGTATGTCTGTTGCCTTGATCTTCTTTTAGTTTTTTAAAATGCTCCAATTTTAAAGTAGAATATACATCTGGAGATACATCAGGTCGGTTAACAGACTCACCGTAATCAGCTTCCCCGTCTGGGGCATACCTTTTGCGTTTTCGACCTTTTATACGTCTCATATTTCTCTTTTCATTAATTTTTTTTTTCATGAACTTTTCCACAGAAACCACAACATCAGGAGGATTATAATTGCGAACTTCATACAGGCTTGATATAGCGGACTGCGTATTATACTGTACAACCGCTGCTTGTACTCGAGTATAATAGGAATCTCTCATTCCAAAATTTATTCGCTTTCCTCCCGTAACCTTAGCAATGATTGCATTAAAGGATTCAGCATAATTATTCGTTACCAAATGTAGAAAACTATTCACGTGGCAACTTGCATCTAACACAAATTGTTTTATTGAATTATAAAACCCGGCACTTTTTAAGAGTGGAACATAATTCTTACTTGGTTTTTTATCGCACGGTACTTTATATTTAAAACAATGTTTATGGTTTCCAAATACATGGTCCAGTGAATTAACAATTTGTTTTTGAAATTCTTGAATATTTCTTTGTGAATTCGTTTTATTTTTTTCTATCTTGATTAAATTCATTATGTGTTGACGAATCTTAAATGCACTTCTCTTAATATATTTTCGAAGTGGAAGTGTGGAACCTTTGGCTAGTGAATGCATCATTCTCCCTCTTGAAGCATCTACAATTTTATTACACATATTTCGTAATAAATGATTGGTGCATTCAATTTTTTCAACGCGTACACCAAAATCTTTATATGGATTATTATCCAAAATAGATTTGTAAACACTACTGTCTCCATCACCTATTACAGTTTTGTATATTAGCTGTCGCTTTTCAACGCTTTCGGAAAATCCTTGTACAACTATATCTTTCTCCATTCCACTGGAATTTTGGTCACGACCATAATTTTTTAAACATACGTGTTTTCTTCGATTTTCGTTTAACATTTTATCTCGTTCACAAATTGAACAAAATTTGTTTCTAACACCAACATACAAGACTTTTCTTGTTCGGTATCCAATTATAACTGCACATCCAGAGAGAGAATCAAATTTTCCGCTTTTATAACTTCGCTTCAACCAGGATCCATCAGTTATAACAGTAATATATGGAATTCCATCAATAACATGTCCATCTTTTATTGCAAGCTCTCTCTCTTCTTTAGCAGCTTCTTCCATTGCTTTATCAGCAGCTAACTCAAAGCTCGAAAGTAGAGCTAGTCTATGTTTCCTGTAAGATACGTCGTTCAAATACGGGATAGACATCGCTGCTAATTGTTGTTTTAGCTCTAAAAAACCAATTCCAGATGTAATAGTTCCTATTACTGAAGCTTCATTTAGTGACATGTTTTTACTATCATGTTCAGTTAAACTAATCCACTTAAAATAAGCACAAATTTTGCACTTAAACATAATCTTTGTGCATAATCCATAATCACGATTACCTGTACTACAAATATCGCGAAAAGAACACTGTTCTTTAGTACCATGTTCATCGAACATTAATTTTATTTCATCATAGAAGTATAATGGATCTGCTATTCTTAATCCTGAAATTTTTGAATTGCCTTCAATTGGAAGATCACTAATTCCATTAGTTAAATCTACGTTACATTCAGAATTACAGTCAGGTAGTGGCCCATCACCTACGGATGAACTCTCTACATCTAGGGCTACTTCCAATGCACTATTTACAGCAGAATCAGTCAGTAAACTTATGCTTTTAGTCACATTCTCCTCGTGCTCATCCTGCGTATTACTAATTTCCGGAAAAGAACCAGCATTTAAACCATCCGAATCACTTTGATGATCAAAAACGGGTGACTTTTTTCTATTCCTAGAAAAAAATTAAAAACATCAATAAAACAAGAACGTAATTATTCTTATCACATAAACCACAGAAATCAATAACGTTTCTACACACATTACATGTCACCAACTTGGTTGACTAAGTTAATTGGGTTCAAAAAACTACATTATTTGTCACCAATAAAACGAAGGTAATATTCAACATTACAATATAAATATAAATATAGGTGGTTCATTCTGAAATCGAAGATGAAAAAAATTAATATTGCTAGTAGACTTTTTTAACAGCTGACCGGAGATTACATTGAAACTCAGCAAAGTGTAGATGCTTTTCTACACTCCAAAGTAACTGCATGACTATTGATATTTCGGGCATTTTTCCCAGATATTTGACCAAAAGTGGTCTTAATGGTTTAGACCCACTCTGGAAATTTGTAGGCTGTTTCTGACTATAAAAAGACAAGTTTTAGACACTATTTGGTTTTCAGAGTCCGGAGCAGAATTGCTGATTTTCATTATTTAAAGTTAAAATGGCTTTCAAGAGTATGATATCATTTACTGATATGACTTTAAAAGTATTTTTAATGAAAAATTCAGATAATTTTACAACAAAAGTCATAATTATATTTTTAATAAAAATGCATCCAATGGGACCTACAAATAAATGAAAATGAGCATATAATCAAAAAGTGCTAAAATATCAATTATGACTCTCTGTAACTTAAAATAACGGCCCGAAAAAATATGAGGAAATTCAGGGGAATTTCTGGACACATCAAAAACATATTCGCACAATTACAGCAATATTAATTTTTTTCATCTTCGACTTCAGAGAAAACCACCAAATATATTTATCAATGTATTTAAATAAATATTTACAATTAAAAGTAACTTGTAAATAACCCAGGTTAGGCAAAAAATGTTGAGTCCACACTAACGACTAATTAGATTCGCGAAAGTTTCGGATTTTATAAACATAATTTTAGTAATCTTATATATTTGAGACATCGAAGCTGCGCGCGAACGTACCACGATGTCCACGGCATTGACATTCACTATATTTCAATTGATAGTCCAAATAATTTTTCGGGAATAATCGCACTGCCACAGTAGCATTCGCTTCATACTTATCTTCGACTTTATTTTATTCATTAAAAAATATATATTTTAAACAATTATATTATTATTTATTTATTTATTTATTATTTATAATTAAAACCGGTTGTATATCATCCGAGACTGTAGTAAAAGTATCTAATTACATCTCGAAGTACATTTTACAAAAAGACTAATAATTTTGAATTAACTAAGGTTTTACTGCACATGGTGGTACGTCCGAGACATCGAAGCTGCGCGCGAACGTACCACGATGTCCACGGCATTGACATTCACTATATTTCAAATGATAGTCCAAATAATTTTTCGGGAATAATCGCACATGCCACAGTAGCATTCGCTCATACTTATCTTCGACTTTATTTTATTCATTAAAAAAATATATATTTAAACAATTATATTATTTATTTATTTATTTAATTATTTATAATTAAAAACTGTTTGTAAATCATCCGAGACTGTAGTAAAAGTATCTAATTACATCTCGAAGTAACATTTTACAAAACGACTAATAATTTTGAATTAATTAAGGTTTTACTGCACATGGTGGTACGTCCGAGACATCGAAGCTGCGCGCGAACGTACCACGATGTCCACGGCATTGACATTCACTATATTTCAATTGATAATTCCAAATAATTTTTTCGGAATAAGTCGCACTAGCCACAGTAGCATTCGCTCATACTTATCTTCGACTTTATTTTATTCATTAAAAAAAATATATATTTTAAACAATATATATTATTTATTTATTTATTTATTTATTAAGTTATAATTAAACTGTTTGTAATATCATCCGAGACTGTAGTAAAGTATCTAATTACATCTCGAAGTAACATTTTACAAAACGACTAATAATTTTGAATTAATTAAGGTTTTACTTGCACATGGTGGTACGTCCGAGACATCGAAGCTGCGCGCGAACGTACCACGATGTCCACGGCATTGACATTCGCTATATTCAATTGAAATTCCAAATGATTTTTCGGGAATAGTGGCACTGCACAGTAGCAGTTCGCTCATACTTATCTCGACTTTATTTTATTCATTAAAAAAATATATATTTTAAACAATATATTATTATTTATTTATTTATTTATTTAATTATTTATAATTAAAACTTTTGTAAATCATCCGAGACTGTAGTAAAAGTATCTAATTACATCTCGAAGTAATTTTACAAATTAACGGACGAAATATTGAATAATTAACGGAAGAAATATTACCATTGATACACTGAAACGTAGATGTAATAAGCCCAGAAAGGCGTGGTCGAATAACAAGAGTATGCGAAATCGAGCGAATTTATACAAAACAAACAAGTGTCTGCGAGTTATGTGTAGTATGTTTACAAATTAAAGTCAATTTCTAGAAATACTCGGATATAATAGTCTCTTTAAATCACATCATAATACTTTATATTGTCGGTTTAAATATTGACGTCTTCTTTTCTATTGATAGTCGAATTATAATAATTAATGTGTAACATTTCTGAAATAATTCGTTTTTGTAGGATGACTCTCTCTAATATTTTTCATTGTTCCAATCGAACTCATGATCCGCATTTTTAACAATATGTGCAGTAACAACAGCTTCCGGATTTTTTTTTCTGGTGTTCTTTAATTCTGTTTTTTAGGCAGCGTTTAGTTTCTCCGATGTAAGTTGCCGGGCATTTTTTACAATTAAATTTGTATACTACCCCTGTCATATCCCATTTTCAGTTGAGTCTTTGCCTAATTTATTATATTATTAAATTTTGTGATTCATTAATGGAATTGTGTTAATGTTAAATTTTTTTAGGCCTAAAATACACAAAAATAATGTTCCACTTAGACCATAATTTCTACCGTGAATTCTCCAACTTATTATTTAGCCAAAATTGTATATAATGAACTTAAAAATATAATTCCAGTTCCAAAATCGCACATTAAAATAGCTTTGAATTAAAAAGAAACTGTCCAATATTAATTCCCGACGATTATAGCATGTTATCTTTAGTGTCAGCTCACTGTTTACAAATTTCATGTAACGAAGTTCTTAATAGCTTAGACAAACGATTTAAATATATTCACAATAATGCAAGATACCTTTTTACGAAATACGTAATATAGTCGAATTTTATTCAATAATACTTTTTTTTACTTTTAACAATATAATATACAAACAAATATTCGGTTCTCCAATGGGCTCTCCTATTCACCATTATTTGCTGTTTAGTATGGATGGATTTAGAGACTCATGCCTTAAAGAATTAAAAGAGAAACACAATTGTTCCCATTAATTTACTATCGATACGTAGAGACATACTTTATTTATACAAAAAGAACACATAAATACGGTTTTACAAGTTTTCAACAACTACAGCAATTATTTAAATTTACACATGAAATGGAAGAAAAAATAACTGCATTAATTTTTGGATCTTACATTGATTAAAACTGACAATAAAATTATAACCAATTGGTTTAAAAAATCAACAAATTCTAATCGTATACTAAATTTTGAATCAAATCATACTATTCAACAAAACGAAACATAATTTATAATTTAGTAGACAGAGCAATTATCTTATCTCATCAACATTTCACAAACAAATATAATGATTGTTAGAAACTTATTAAAAACGACTAACTATCCCGATAATTTCACGAATTTGGCAATTAAAAACAGACTACGTGAAATTAAATTCACAGGCACAAGCGAAACAAGAAAACAGCTTCCAATTTGCACTATATCATTACCTTATATCAAAGTTTTTAATAAATGTTCAAACATGTTAAAAAAATTTAACATTAACCAATTCCATTAATTAATCACAAATTTAATAATATAAAAAATTAGGCAAAGACTCAACTGAAAAATGGGATATGACAGGGGTATAACAAATTTAATTGTAAAAAATGCCCGGCAACTACATCGGAGAACTAAACGCTGCCTAAAAAACAGAATTAAAGAACACCAGAAAAATAAAAATCCGGAAGCTGTTGTTACTGCACATATTGTTAAAAAGCGGATCATGAGTTCGATTGGAACAATGTTAAAAATATTAGATAGAGAGTCATCCTACAAAAAACGAATTATTTTCAGAAATGTTACACATTAATTTTATAATTCGACTAGTTCAAATCCGGGCTGAAGCTGTTTTCATTGAAATTTCGAAAATGTCTGAAGAGTTGAATTTTATTTTTCATACAAGAAATTATAAGAATATTGCATTTTTCAAGGTTTTCTCGGTGACATGTTGTTATAGTAACTTGAAGCTTTGTAAAATGATAGATAATTACATAACGGAGGGCAACTAACTCCTGTTTTTGCGTAAATTTGTTTTTATTAATTGTTATAAGTAAATTAGTTGTTTTTCGTCTGCTATTTTCTGGTGCAAATTTGTATTTGTAATTGAGTATGATACCCACTTAAACAAGGTATCAATCTACATAAGAAGGTTTAAAACGTGTAATGAACGAAAAATTGCTGAAATGAGTTTTTGGTATGACATCTTACCTGGGATATGATCTGAGATCTCCAGTGAGATTTTTTAATGGGGATATATAT
>JANSJX010000326.1:0-33502 GCA_026168455.1 Theocolax elegans
CTTAAAACACGACAAGTGGCTTTCAATACTTAGAACACGAAAAACGGCAAAGAAGCACTGAGCTGAGCAGGATGATGATAAAACCATCCGGTGCCCGACCGTATTCCAATTTATAACGTTGAAAAATGTATAAAAATCAAAGTCTGATTACTGATAATATGGTAATATAAAATAGTAATAGTGAAGTAGTGTCTATAAGTAAACAGCAACTGTATAATCATAGAGGCTATTAGTATGTACAGCATAGCTATTACAATACAGCATAGATTAACGAAAACTAATTTAGAAAACTTAATCTCCATGTATTTTTAATTTCAGATTTTCAACACAATTTTTTGTATAAGATTATATAAATGGTATCTAATACAACGACAATTATTTTGTATATGTCAATAGAAATATTTTATATATTTATTAGAGTTTCACTTTCAGTAATTTTCTATTTCATTATTAAATATTCAACATAGAATTTGTGCCACTATGCAGTACTTTATATAAAACACACGGAGAAACATTTTCAGCGTAAACACGATGATAGCTAGTCACCTTGCTTCTTAATGCAGTAGCAGCATAAACATTGACCCCCTCCACCGTCTAATACGCGACGCTTCAGCTACAGGAACGATGAGCTACACTGTTTTTTACAGTGAACGATTAGTTTTGTCTGTTCCGTGTATAGGATATACATTGAAATAATTGGTGTCGCCACCGTCAAACAGCATGCTTTTCTAGTGGGCACCGTCTTTAACTATGAAAATGTCTCTCCGTGCACCTTCCACGAAAGTGTCAGCATTCGCAAATATGGTTTTCAATCACACTTTTAAAGATGTTAACTGATAAAAAAATCGTTAATTCTTATTCCCTTCCTATTTCTACTTATATTTTGCTTATACTTCATAGAGATTCTGCAATAGAAAATACTGCAATAGAAAATTAACCTTCGGTACCAACATTCAAATTCCAATAGTGAATACCAATATTGGTCTAACGTTGGATACCAAAGTTCAAAATCAATAATGGGTACCAATATTGCTCCAACCTTGGATAACAACGTTCCAAACCACAATGACTATCAATATTGGATAAACGTTTGATACCAACGTTCAAAACCAATAATGGGTACCAATATTGGTTCAACGTTGAGTGCCTACGTTCAAACCAATAATGAGCACCAATATTGGTCCAACGTTGGGTACCAATATTGATGCAACGTTGGAAACCAACAGTGGTTCAACGATGGGTACCAACATTCCAAACCAAGTATGGCACAGGGATGGGCGATTCTACTCGATTCTCCAAAATTTATTCGATTCTTTTTTTAAGATTTCGACTATTTATTCGATTCTTGAAGAATCTATACTCCAGTAACGAAGAATCGATACGACTATACGATAGCACTCATATGAATTACGATAATATTCTGTATTAAGTGGTTTACAAAACTTAAAACACGACAAGTGGCTTACAATACTTAGAACACGAAAAACGGCAAAAATGCACTGAGCAGAGCAGGATGATGATAAAACCATGCGGTGCCCGGCCGTATTCCAATTTACGACGTTGAAAAATGTATAAGAATCAAAGCCTGAGTACTGATAATATGGTAATATAAAAATAGTAATAGTGAATTAGAGCCTATAAGTAAACAGACATCTGTATAATCATAGAGGCTATTAGTATGTACAGCATAGCTATTACGTTACAGTATAGATGAACGAAAAACAAATTTTGAAAACTTAATCTCCAAGTATTTTTAATTTCAAATTTTCAACCCAATTTTATGTATAAGATTATATAAATGTGTATCTAATGCAACGGCAAGTATTTTGTAGATGTCAATAGAAATTTTTCATATATTTATTAGAGTTTCACTTTCAGTAATTTTATTATTCATTATCAAATATTCCACATAGAATATGTGCCTCTAGACAGTACTTTATAGAAAACACCACCCACAAAGGTGTCAACATTCGCAAGTATGGTTTCCAATCACACTTTTAAAAATGTTTTTTTTTTTTTTGTTATTTAACGTCGCTCTATTTATGCTGCCAGGGCTAATCAGCGACGGAGGTGTACGGTGTGTCTGTAAACAAAGCACATGTAGTTGAAACAGTGGTGCTTGTGTCCATCGGAAGATATCATTGGTCACTGTAATTAGTCTAATAGTTACAGTTTCCTGTCCTCCCGATGGAACCACCGCGATCCTCTTTACATCTTCGCGTCCCTAACGTTCCCTATAGTTCAGATGCCCGTGCCTCTCATGCACTGACAAGTGCACGAAACGCACGCGCATCTGAACTGGCGTCACATTATAGTGACACGCCGAGCCACTGAGTCGCGGTGTTAATAAACCCTCGGTACCAACATTCAAATTCCAATAGTAAATACCAATATTGGTCAAACGTTAAATACCAATGTTCAAAATCAATAATGGGTACCAATATTGCTCCAACGTTGGATACCAACGTTCCAAACCACAATGACTATCAATGTTGGATAAACGTTTGATACCAACGCTCAAAACCAATAATGGGTTCCAATAGTATGGTTTCCAATCACACTTTTATAAATGTTATCTGATAAAAAAATCTTTAATTCTTATTCCCATCCAATTTCTACTTATATTTTGCTTAAACTTCATAGAGATTCTGCAATAGACAATACTGAACTCAAATCGACATAAGCAACAAGTATCTTTAATTAAATATTTATATATTTTTTTTTGCTTAATTTGATTCAACGTTGGATACCAACATTGGTTTAAAGTTGAATACCAACATTGGTCCAACGTTGGGTACCAACATTGGTCCAACGTTGGGTAATAACATTGGTCCAACATTTAATACCAACATTGGTCCAACGTTGGGTACCAACATTGGTCCAACGTTGGATACCAACATTGGTCCAACGTTGGGTACCAACACTGGTCCAACGTTGGGTGCCAACATTCCAAACCACAATGACTATCAATGTTGGATAAACGTTTGATACCAACGCTCAAAACCAATAATGGGTTCCAATAGTATGGTTTCCAATCACACTTTTATAAATGTTATCTGATAAAAAAATCTTTAATTCTTATTCCCATCCAATTTCTACTTATATTTTGCTTAAACTTCATAGAGATTCTGCAATAGACAATACTGAACTCAAATCGACATAAGCAACAAGTATCTTTAATTAAATATTTATATATTTTTTTTTGCTTAATTTGATTCAACGTTGGATACCAACATTGGTTTAAAGTTGAATACCAACATTGGTCCAACGTTGGGTACCAACATTGGTCCAACGTTGGGTAATAACATTGGTCCAACATTTAATACCAACATTGGTCCAACGTTGGGTACCAACATTGGTCCAACGTTGGATACCAACATTGGTCCAACGTTGGGTACCAACACTGGTCCAACGTTGGGTGCCAACATTCCAAACCAACTATGGCACATTAGTGAATTAGTGTCTATAAGTAAACAGAAATCTATATAATCATAGAGGCTATTAGTATGTACAGCATAGCTATTACATTACAGTATAGATTAACGAAAAACTAATTTTAAAACTTAATCTTCAAATATTTTTAATTTCAAATTTTCAACTCAATTTCAACTGAAATCAAATCGACATAAGTAACAATTATTTTTAATTAAATATTTATATTTTTTTTGTTTAAACTCCGTAAAAAGTTTCTGCAATAGAAAGTACTGAAATCAAAGCGAAATAATCGACAAGTATTTTTTACTATGTAATACATTTTATTTTTTTCAATTAAACTTTTATATATTTTGCTTAAACTCCATTAAAAGTTGTTATTAATTTCCACAAAACTGATAAAAAGGAAACTTCTTTGTATTTATTCTCTTTAAATAAACAATGTCTATCCTTTCCGTGCTTTATTTCGTGGAAGGTGTTTTATATAAAGTACTGTCTAGAGAAACAAATTCTATAATGTGGAATATTTAATAATGAATAATAAAATTACTGATAAACTTGTCCTCGAATTTAACATACTTGAATCGTTTAGTTTCTTTTGATTTATTAAACCTGTACCTCAATAAATCACTGTCATACGTATTCGAAGGAGACAAATTTCGTCGTTGGTTTCGCCACCTCCGTATTGGCGTTGGGGTGACGTCCTGAGGAGTTGAACCGGGAAAATTATTTATTACTAGGTAAGACCTGGCGCCCAAAAAAAAATATAAATACGGTCTTTACCGGATTGAATAGGCTATATATATATATATTACAATAAAACTAAATAAATAGGAACCGAGTAGGGTGGTTTACGGGCCACGGAAGTGAGGACCACGTTACACATGTATTTCCGAAAAATCTTTAAGTTTCTCTCAGGGTGGGCAAAATTCTGGCGTTGAATTTATAAATACTCTGTTACAACATTCTACAAGTTCCCTGAAATAAAACAAAAATAGCAATCATAAAATTATAAGCAACTTTAGAATTAAATCTCAACATATCAAAAATATTATTACCCCTTCAATGTGCCAATCTTGATAATTACCACGAGGTACCCAATTCAATAAAGAAATGAACTTGGCACTTGGTACCATAGGCAATGGCATAAAATTAGCACCGATTGTATATTCAGTTCACAGTTCAGCATTAATGTAATACCTTTGAATGTTAGAATCAAACATGGTTTTGTTGGTTCACTCGATAAACAATACTACAAATAGTGATAATATTTTTACAACATAATTTTAAATTATTACTTTACATAAAAAAAATTTATATTTAGTAAAGTATTCTGCATAAATAACAACTAAAGTATAAATATACTATAAATAATCAATCAGTTATAAATATCACATTTGGTAGTAAAATAGTTAAATTATTTAATAAATAATGATACAAAAAACTCTAATTTTTAATATCCGTTATATGTACTCTGAACAATCGCGCCTGTGATTTACTCATATTTACGTGAATTATTATTATTTCTCTTGCTAAGTCCAAAATAACAATAAGTTGTATTCTATCAATACATTTGTGTAATTAACGCTTATTATTTGAACGACATCGACTGTACACTTAGAAGTATAATGTTATTGCATGCTATAATGTACTTTAAGAATAATTCAATGCTTGTAGCCTAATATCGAAATTTTTATACTGAGTTGTATATTTATAAAATCCATTGTTACTTCTAAGCGTTACCGTGCTTAATGATTCTATTTTCTATGCGAATGTTTATACTGGTCGATCTATCGAGCAGTACCTTTTTGTCTTTTATTGCACCCGAATTCTAGTATACCTATTTACGAAACGATCAACGAGCTATGCCGTACCATATGTGTTCCGGCTCCTAAGCTCTCGGAGAAAAACCCACTATTGTAAACTGCACATACTTCGTTATTGTATCCCAGATGTGAAAATGGTAAAGGTCGCAGCGTACTTAAAACATAAATTATAAATTTACAGCTACATAGAGCTGTTGAAAGATACTTTCCCCCTAGCTATGACTAAACTTAAGGTAATTATAATATTACTCTTGGAATCAAATGTTTATTTTTTAAAGAATGTGAAATACGTCTCATATTCAATGAATCTATATCTGCCGTAATGCTACACGCAACGTATTTCACATTTCTTTAAAAAATAAACATTTGATTCCAAGAGTAATATTATAATTACCTTAAGTTTAGTCATAGCTAGGGGGAAAGTATCTTTCAACAGCTCTATGTAGCTGTAAAATTTATAATTTATGTTTTAAGTACGTTTATCGTAGAAATCGACACCTGACTACAGCGCCATTCGAAACCGAGAGATCGAGCGGCTTTTGATGGAGGCTATAGCTCCGACATCCCTTAAGGACACAACGGAAGACAGTCTTGTCCGAGCTCTCGAACCTTACACGTCGAGATCATTTTTGTACACGCTTACATATACGAAATAATATACACTTCTATTCTTACACCTCATTTTTGTGTTTGATTTTATTTACGGATATCAGTCGTACTAGATTAATTTTTGGTACGACGCACCCATACGACGGTGCATAAAATTTTGGTCCTTCGAGCCGGATTTTTAAAAAAAAAAAATAATAACCAGTGCATACATACAAGCGAAAAACTGAGTGTCGTGAAGTGCAGTGATTTATATAGTGATTATTGTGTGCTAAACATACGTCAAATCAAGCGACAAAATTACACGTAAACGTTCGTGTTATCCACTAAATTAAACGTCACTAATATCGAAACGATGCGAAATGATGCGAAGTGATACGTTATAAAGCGAAAAGATACGACTAGAATTGGCCAATTCTAAAAACAACCTCATACGATTACACGAAAACGAGTGCACAAACCATAATTCGTACGATTAAAAAAAATATCACTACTTCACGTACACATATACGAATATACGATTACAAGGGATACCGTATCGACGTACGGTGCTACGCAAATATACGAATTCAACGCGAACGACATCTTCATCAACATCACGACGATTTGACGTTTAAACGCCAAATAAACGGAATTCGACTTCTGCACACATCATCGAGTGCATCAAAATTATACAATTGGTAAGTGCCTTTTTAGAGTCACCACGAAATATACGAAAATATAGGCATTTTTTATTTGAAAGATTTTTAGTAACTAGTCATACGTATAAATAGTACATTCGATAAAATTATACTTCAACTTCAAAATGGCACAATGCGAACGTTTAATTGCTTTACAATCACAACGAAATTCGATCAAAGGTCAAATCAATTCTTTAAAACTGTTTTTAGAACAATACGAAACTAACAAAGATGCATATCAATTACAATTGCGTACACAAAAAATAAATAGATTAATCGACAGCCTAGATAAAATACACGACGAAATGACATTCTTGACAATTCGGAAGCTAGTATAGCGGAAAGATATTTGATAATGAACGAATATTATTACGTCATGAGCGCAGCGCAAAACATCTTTCTAAAACGACATTCGTGAAGCTAATTTGAATACGGAAAGTAACTTGCACATAGACGAGATTCGTACACCGTCCATCGGTATAAAACGAAATTAAAACTACCACAAACGCCTATTCCAATTTTTGACGGCAAATACGAGCATTGGCTTAGCTTCAAAGATTCATTTCTTTCTTTAATTCATCAAAACGACGAACTATCGGATGTTGAAAAATTACATTATCTACGGGCTGCATTAAAAGACGAAGCTTTAAAGAAAATTCAGATTTTTTCAGTTACGGAGGAGAATTATATACGCGCTTGGGAATTGTTACAAAAAGCATACGAAAATAAGCGCCTCTTAATTTCTAGACATTTATCTTTACTTTTAAATTTACCGAGCCAAGAGAAAGAAAATCGTAAAAGTGTCGAGTCATTAGCCGATGAAGCTCAACAACATGTTCAATGTTTAGCTAGCTTAAATGTTAACTTATCACGGAAATTGTTGTTCAAATTTTGGAAGAAAAATTACATAAAAATATACGCACGAAGTGGGAAGAAACTCTCGAACGAGATAAATTTCCGACTCTCGATCAATTAATCGAGTTTTTATATAAATCAGCAGCTACGTTATCGAAACACGAAAACGATAAAATAACATATGAAAGAAGTTCCAATGGCCCTCCGCACAAAATTCGTAAAATTGAACAAAGGGTTTTGCCAAAGCCTTTGTAACAACAAAAAATAAATGTCCTGCATATTCTGTAGATTCACATCCGCTACACGTGTGTAATAAATTTCGCGCGATGTCTATCGATCAAAGAATAAAACTCATAAAAGATTCGAAATTGTGTTATAATTGCTTACGAAGTCACAAGGCTAATGAATGTCGTTTTGGAAACTGTCGAATTTGCGATCAAAAACATAATACGTTGTTACATAAGTCAGGAAACGTTAGATCGGGAAACGATAAAAAGAAACGTCAAATAAGTCCTTATGACTATACGAACCCTTGCATTTGGAACATTGTTTATCAGCCATCGCGGAATCAGCATCGTACACTTTAATGCCCAGCGCTGTCGTAAAAGTTTTCGATAAAAAAAGCAGCCATTGAATTGTAGAATACTACTAGACACGTGCTCCACAGCGAATTTCATTACTGAAAACTTAATAAACAAATTGAATTTGCCAAAAACTCGATGCTCTCTTTCAGTCGGTGCTATGAATTCTTTAAACACGACTTCACATTATTTTGCAAGCGTAAGCTTTGAATCCATTAATTCAAACTTTAAAAAGACACTAACTTGCTTCGTGATACCTCAAATTACCGACAACATACCGGACGAACGAATTCGAGAGAAAACTTTAATATTCCTACTTATTTGAAATAAGCCGACCCACGATTCGATATACCCGCTCCCATCGATCTTTTATTAGGATCCGGACCAACCTTATCAATGCTTTCAATCGGTCAAATTCGAGTAGGAAAAAACGATGATTTAATTTTAAAAAACTAAACTCGGTTGGGTCGTCGGAGGCAAACTCGATCCTATAAAAACAATTAAATCGCGATGTATGATGTCAAACGTTCAATTCGATCTAGAAAAGTGTCTGGAACATCGAAGAAGTTCCAAATGCGAAAAGGGCACTTTCGATCGACGAATTATATTGCGAAAATCATTTTAAAAGCAATGTGCAACGAAACGAAGAGGGGCGATACGTAGTTGCGCTACCATTTAAAGAATCATCCAAAAAATTGGGGGCGAATCAAAACAAATCGCTCTAAAACGCTTCACATATTTACACAAACGATTCGAAAAAGCTCATAAATTCAAAAACGAATATTCGAAAGTCATAAACGAGTATATCTCGTTAAAACATATGTCTTTATCTAACGAAACAAATGCGAACGATTTTTACCTTCCACATCATGCCGTTCTGAAAGAAACTAGCAACACAACTAAATTGAGAGTTGTTTTCGATGCGCCTGCAAAATCAACTAAAGGAGTTTCTCTAAACGATAATTTATTGGTCGGTCCAACGATCCAAGACGATTTGTTTACCCTTCTTTACGATTTAGAATACCTATATACGTCGTAATCGCAGATATTGAAAAAATGTACCGACAATTTCTTGTACGAAACGAGGACAAAAAATATCAAAAGGTTTTTTGGTTTCATGACAATACGATTAGCGAATTCACCCTTAATACTATAACATTCGGTGTATCTTCCGCTCCTTATCTAGCTATAAAATGTTTACATAAATTAGCAGAGGACGAACAAAGTCGATTTCCACGAGCCGCGAACGTACTAAAAAACGACATATATGTTGATGACATGTTGACCGGTACAAACTCGAAACGCGAAGCTAAAGAATTGTGTAAACAAATGACAAATATTTTAAAAACGGCAGGTATAAATATGCGTCAATGGGCATCCAATCATCCGGATATATTAGAAGGAATAAAAAAGATAGATCTCGATGCTAACTTTGATTTCAATAAAGATAACTCGCTAAAAACTCTCGGTGTTTACTGGAAAGCTAAAACTGATATGTTTGTTTATCAAATTAAATACGTATACGTCGACAAAATCTTACCGAAACGAAAAATACTGTCAGACATTGCTAAAATATTTGATCCCCTCGGGCTTCTTGGTCCCATTATTTTATACGCGAAGAAAATCATGCAAGAAATTTGGAAATCGAATACCGAGTGGGACGAAACTGTATCTCCCGACATTTACTACGCGTGGAACAAATTTTTGTACGCAATTAAACTCTATAGAAAACGTTACGTTCAATAGATCAATTTTCAATCATGCGTCTAAAACAGTCGAACTACACGGATTCTGTGACGCGAGCGAAAAGGGCTACGGAGCTTGTATTTATCTAAGAGTAGAACAGTTCGACGGTATATATAAAACGCTCTTGTATGCTCAAAGTCGCGAGTAGCTCCCATAAAAACTAGAACATTGCCGCGCTTGGAGTTGAGCGGTGCTCAACTCCTTGCCAACTTATACGAACAAGTAAAAAATTCAATAAAAATCGTCATTAATCATACTTACTTTTGGTCAGATTCGAGTATTACGCTTAACCCATTAACGCCCAAACGACCAACATTTTTTTTCTTTTTTCATAGTCATTATTTAATATTTAAATCATGCGCTACCATAGTACTGATTTTTTTCGTTATAGTTTTGGATGTGTTCTTTCGAATGCCGTCGGTAACTTAACCCTTTTTTGAAAAAAGTTATGATTTTTTTAATTAAAAAAAATACAGAAAATTTGTCGCTATTTTTTAATAATTAATTTTTTTTCATATTATAAAATGTATTTAGATCGTTCGATTCATGAACAAAAGTGCATAAAATAGTTATACTTTGACCCTATATTTTTTGTATTTTATTCTTAGATAGTCAAAATTTGATTTTTAATGAAAATACACGAAAAATAACCAAATTTATTCATTTTTCTCTATTTTTGAGTGTTTTTACATTGAAATCAAATTTTTGACTATCTAAGAATAAAATACAAAAAATATAGGGTCAAAGTATAACTATTTTATGCACTTTTGTTCATGAATCGAACGATCTAAATACATTTTATAATATGAAAAAAAATTAATTATCAAAAAATAGCGACAAATTTTCTGTATTTTTTTAATTAAAAAATCATAACTTTTTTCAAAAAAAGGGTTAAGTCAATTTTACCGACGGCATTCGAAAGAACACATCCAAACTATAACGAAAAAAATGAGTACTATGGTAGCGCATGATTTAAATATTAAATAATGACTATGAAAAAAGAAAAAAATGTTGGTCGTTTGGGCGTTAATGGGTTAATTGGATTAATACAACCCCAAATTTATTAAAAACATTCGTAGCTAATCGCGTCGCCGACATTCAACTAAAAACGAACTCTAAAGATTGGCATCACATCAAATCTTCCGATAATCCCGCGGACGCTTTATCTAGAGGTCAGCTACCACATGATTTTTTAGAAAATTCATTGTGGATATACGGACCCAAGTGGTTAGTAAAATCAAAAACCCTCTGGCCTAAGTCGACGATCCCCGGCGTAACTGATCAATCGGGAAATTAAAAGGATTCAATGTTTTTGATTAATTCGGATATGAAACATTTATTAAAAATCATAGAAAATCAATCGTCACTAACAAAATTGAAACGAATTTTTGCTTTATTATTTAGAGTCAAAAAGATTAATCGTAAACCGGAATTGACAATCGATTTAACCGAATTAAATCGAGCTGAGAACTCAATGATTCGATTAATACAAAAAACATCATTTGCCAATGAATTACATTGTCTCGAAAATAAAAAACTGATTGAAGATAATAATTTTTTAGCTTCTTTAGATCCTTTTATCGACAAACACGGCATTCTTCGCGTCGGCGGACGAATCAGAAAAGCATTGATTTCCTTTTCAAAACGACATCCGATAATATTGCCTCAAAATAGTCATTTTACAGATCTAATAATCAAAAATTATCATGTTAACAATTTTCACACGGGAATTCAAAACACATTGTACTCGATACGAGAAAAGTATTGGATAATTAACGGAAAAAATCAATAAGAAAATATATACGAAGTTGCATTGTTTGTTATCGTTGCAAGCCAAATTTAAACACTTATAAAATAGGAAATCTTCCTAGTATGAGAATACGTCAATCACGTCCCTTTAATCACGTAGGTGTAGACTACGGTGGACCATTCTTTATAAAAGAGAAAAAATATCGAAATACAAAATTCATAAAATGTTACGTCGCTATATTTATCTGCATGACAGTCAAGGCTGTTAACATCGAGATCGTTGAAGATTTGTCTACGAGCGCGTTCCTAGCTGCTTTTAAAATCGTTTTTGTATCTCGACGAGGTCTACCAGAACACATCTATTCCGACAGTGCAAACAACTTTTGAGGCACACATTCAGATTAAATAAATTACAATTATTATTTGAATCCAACGAATTTAAAAGGGAATTAGAATCTTTCACGAACAAACGCGAAAATAAAATGGCATTTTATTCCTCCCTATGCACCCAACTTTGGCGGATTATAGGAAGTTACTGTAAAGCAATTTTAAAACATCATTTTAAGCGAGTAGCGTACGATAAACGATTTACATTGTAGAATTTTAATACGTTTGCCACTGAAGTTGAAGCTATTTTGAACTCACGACCTTTAACGCCCATGTCATTTACATCAATGATTTAAATGCACTTACGCCAGGTCCATTTTTAATCGGTGATCTTTGAAAGGCCTACCAGAACAAAACTATAGCAAACTTCCAAATAATCGACTTAATGCGTGGGAAACTATTTCGAAAATTAAGCAAGATTTTTGGACTCGATGGCACAAAGAATATTTAAGCGAATTGAATATGCGATATAAATTTAAAAATAAAGAAGCGAAATTGGAAAAAGGACAACTAGTTTTAATCAAAGAAGACAATATTCCACTTATGGAATGGAGTATAGGTAGAATCGACGAACTTCATCCAGGAACTGATAATGTAATACGCACTGTTACCAATCAAGACGAAAGACGGGTTTGAAAAAACGATCAGCGGCGAAGATCGCTATTCTTCCTATCGAGAACATCGCTGTAGAGCGAGAGAAATAATATAATTTGACAATCGCGGTTAAACTACATAGAAAAGGTTTATACTAGAAAACTATGTTGATCGCTACTCTCTCAGGGGGGCAGTATGAACAATCGCGCCTGTGATTTACTCATATTTACGTGAATTATTATTATTTCTCTTGCTAAGTCCAAAATAACAATAAGTTGTATTCTATCAATACATTTGTGTAATTAACGCTTATTATTTGAACGACATCGACTGTACACTTAGAAGTATAATGTTATTGCATGCTATAATGTACTTTAAGAATAATTCAATGCTTGTAGCCTAATATCGAAATTTTCTACGTGAGTTGTATATTTATAAAATCCATTGTTACTTCTAACGTTACCGTGCTTAATGATTTCTATTTTCTATGCGAATGTTATACTGGTCGATCTATCGAGCAGTACCTTTTGTCTTTTATTGCACCCGAATTCTAGTATACCTATTTACGAACCGATCAACGAGACTATGCCGTACCATATGTGTTCCGGCTCCTAATGTCTCGGGAAAAACCCACTATTGTAAAATGCACATACTTCGTTTATTGTATCCAAGATGTGAAAATGGTAATGGGTCGCAGCGAACACCTTTAAGGACACAACGGAAGACAGTCTTGTCCGAGCTCTCGAACCTTACACGTCGAGATCATTTTTGTACACGCTTACATATACGAAATAATATACACTTCTATTCTTACACCTCATTTTTGTGTTTGATTTTATTTACGGATATCAGTCGTACTAGATTAATTTTTGGTACGACGCACCCATACGACGGTGCATACTCGTTCAATAGTTATCACTTGAGATTATAAATATTACTTATGTACAAATAAAAAATGACCAACTATTTATAAATAATTATGTATTTATATAGCACAAAATTTTCTATTTAGCCCATCAACTCCTTCTTTATAGTCTTATTAAATAATCCAATATTGGCCCAATACTTCTCTACATTATTATAATGAATTTACGCCAAAAAACATGCAGTACAAGATTTTGAACTGATATTGGAATTGTTGTTGTTACTATATTAGTAACAAAACATTATAAATGAATGACATATACTGTCAGAATTGTTTACTTACAGAATTTCTGTAATGAAACTGTGCCTCTGGGCTGTGAATTGTCATCTTATTTTCTTCTATATACTTTTATCTAAACCAAAGAGCAATTTTTTTGATAAAATCTTGAATGTCAGACCTTTACCCTGTTAAAAAGTAGTAGTCCAGATACTATATTGTTCGACTGGGTAAGTACTCGGCAGTGTGTATATGGATTGGCTGGTGATCCCAAATTTCTCAATCGTCCGGAATAATAGAATAAAAGTTTGAATTTGAAGATTACACACTACTATGTTAGCTGTCTTTGTACCTGTAGCAGACTTATGTACAAATAAAAAATGACCAACTATTTATAAATAATTATGTATTTATATAGCACAAAATTTTCTATTTAGCCCATCAACTCCTTCTTTATAGTCTTATTAAATAATCCAATATTGGCCCAATACTTCTCTACATTATTATAATGAATTTACGCCAAAAAACATGCAGTACAAGATTTTGAACTGATATTGGAATTGTTGTTGTTACTATATTAGTAACAAAACATTATAAATGAATGACATATACTGTCAGAATTGTTTACTTACAGAATTTCTGTAATGAAACTGTGCCTCTGGGCTGTGAATTGTCATCTTATTTTCTTCTATATACTTTTATCTAAACCAAAGAGCAATTTTTTTGATAAAATCTTGAATGTCAGACCTTTACCCTGTTAAAAAGTAGTAGTCCAGATACTATATTGTTCGACTGGGTAAGTACTCGGCAGTGTGTATATGGATTGGCTGGTGATCCCAAATTTCTCAATCGTCCGGAATAATAGAATAAAAGTTTGAATTTGAAGATTACACACTACTATGTTAGCTGTCTTTGTACCTGTAGCAGACGGTTAGCACACACGCATTCGAATTTTGACCTCCTCCTATACAACTAACATTTTTGATACAAAGAAAATAGAGAAGAATAGAGTGCTTACTTACTTAACAAATGTGTTCACATAACATTGAATACCTACTTTAATTATTTAATTGACTTACCTAAATATAAATTTTCAACATCTCAATGAAAAATAAATAACTCAATTGCTACAGAAAGTGAAGAACCGCCAATTGAGACTTTACCGATAAACTTATTCTCATGCTTGGGGAAAAACTAACAGTGCGAGCGCGAAGCGCGAGCTGTAGTGGTCGTGCCTTATAAGTTTCTAGATTCTCATGCGAAGCAGGGTTGCCAGATGGCGATTTTTTCTCTTTGTTGCTCTTGCTTAATAAACATCAATATAAGTAAGAGAGAAAAGGAAAAAAAATCGCCAACTGGTCACTCTGATGCGAAGTATAACTTCGAACCTATGTAGAAGCTGGATACTCTCGAAGACGCCGTGAGAGACATCCCTGGTAACAAAATCGTGGCGGGCGACTTTAACGCGCGCGCGGTGGAGTGGGGGATGCCCGGGACGAACAGACGCGGACGGCTGCTGTTGGAGATGGCCGCAAGGCTTGAACTGACAGTGGCAAATGAGGGAAACACGCCAACGTACAGACGACCCGGCTTTGGTGATTCTGTGCCCGACGTGATCTTTGTTTGGACAGGATGACGCAAAGACTGAGGGCATGGAGAGTGATCGGGGACTACACAGCCTGCGATCACCAGTACATCACCTTCGATCTTATGGACGAATCGCGAACGAGCAGTACTCGGGTAACTCGTCCCCCTCGTTGGAACGTGAAACGGATAAACTTAGACAAACTCCACTGTCACAGGTGGGAACCTCATGAAATGACTAATCGCGAAAGGGCTGAAGCGCTTGCCGGGGAAACAATCCAGTTTCTTCGACAATTGTGTGAAGCCTCTATGCCGCGGAAACGTTACTCACGCAATAAACGAGAGACATACTGGTGGACAGCCGAGATCGCGGACATCCGACGTAGTTGCCTAGCACTCAGACGGAAGGCCCAACGGGCTCGCAATCGACAAACCGCACTAATTCGCTCCGAAGAATACAGACAGAGTATGAAGCGTTTGTGTACGCCATAAATAACAGCAAAAAAGAGTGCTGGCAAAGACTGACGGACGAGGTAGACTCGGATCCCTGGGGCGCGGGTTACAAGATTGTAACTCACCAACTGGCGAGACGGGTTCCGGCGATATCTAAGGACGTAGAGACGATGGACAAAATCGTCGACGGTCTCTTTCCAACTCATCCCGTGATGTCTCACATACGAGACCACTGACGGACGAAAAGATAGACAAATAACTGCAGAAGCCGCCCAGGGTTCCATTCTGGGGCCAGACTTCTGGAACGTACTGTATGACAGTCTTCTCCGAATGGAAATGCCGACGGACACACCCCTCGTCGCTTACGCTGATGACGTTGCGGCCATTATCGTGGCCCGTGACACATACCTGATTCAGCTAAAGCTGAACCAGGTTATGCGTCGAGTGATTGGATGGATGGAAGACCACGGACTGCAACTTGCGTTACAAAAGACGGAACTTGTGCTTCTAACTAGACGAAGAATCGACACGGGGATACCGTTGACAGTCGGACGCGAACGCATGGTGGTCCGAGACGAGGTCAAGTATCTAGGGGTGACTCTGGTTACGAAACTGAGTTTCTGGCCTCACATACGCACGGTGACTAAAAAGGCACAAGAAAAGACAAAAGCCTTGAGCGTTACCCACTCGATCATGCTATATGGGGCGGAAATCTGGGCGGTCGCGTTACACGTTAAGAGACGGGCGAAAGCGATGACTGGCGTACAGCGGGTGGGCGCGTTAAGAATCGCGTGCGCACACAGAACGGTGTCCGAAAACGCCGTTTTTGTTATCGCGGACGTGATTCCGATCGATTTACTCGCGACGGAACGAAAGCGCATATACGATCAAAGCGCGGACATGGGGCGGGTCGACGTTGCGACAGACGAACGTACGAAAACCATGGAACTCTGGCAAACCCGGTGGACAAATACCCAACAGGCGCGATGGACACGTAGACTTATCCCTGCGGTTGCTCCGTGGAAGGGGAGAAAGCACGGTGAGGTAGACTTCTATCTCACCCAATTTTTCTCTGGACACGGATACTTCCACGGCTATCTAGACAAGATGGGCAGACTTGCTTCACCTGAATGCAATTACTGCGGATGGGTCTATGATGACGCTGATCATACGTTCTTCGCCTGCAGGCGATGGGCAGAACAACGTCAACGGCTTGAAATGGACATAGAAGCGATCACGCCGGAAAACGTTACGAGACTTATGACGACGGACGCGGACAACTGGCGCCTGATCGCAAATTACGTTACGAATGTATTGCGGAGCAAAAAAGCAGATGGATGTCTGAGATTGAGCGCATGTGATTCGTGAATAAAAGAGTAAAAGAATGAATATGTTTTTTTGGACACGCAAGGACAGCCGCCCAGTCTGAAGTAATGTGAATAACAGTTCCGGGCTGGTGTCGGTGCGAACAGAGATATGTGGAGTTAGTGGGTATTAGTACTTTGCTCCTACTGAGTCCCACACTTGGTGGACTGTCTGCTCTTGCGAGGGGGTGGATAGTTTGCTGGTTGTGCGTAAAATGTCATTATCACAGACTCCAAAAAAAAAACTTCGAACCTATGTAATAGATTCCATTGTCTATTAGTATCGTCTACATCTACGCAAATGTAATCGAAATGTTCAGCTATTTTTAAAATATCTGGCTTAATTTGCGATGATGCATTGTCTTGCGAAAACAGTGAAATTTCTTCTAAAACATCAATATTATCAGGCACTCTCTGTTGCAACTCACGCGCTAATTCGATTAGAAAATCTTTACACCTGCTTTTCACATAATCGATCGAGTCTTTTTTCAATGTTATGCACATTTGATGAAATATGTAGCCAAAATTAATACAATCGGTTGACAAAAAAAATTTTTGAGAAATCAAAAAGATGGATTTTAGTTTGAATTATTTTTTCTAATTGTGCAGGAACTACTATTTTTTGCAATATGACAATTAAAAGTTCATTTAAATCAGCAAATAGTTTAATTGGATCTGCTTTATCGGATTGAAATTGAATATTTAAAATAACGGGTTTTAAAGTGTTGTGAATAAAAGATAAATATAATTTATTTTCATCGGTTCTAAACATTGCCGCTAATTGTAATGCGGTATAGCATTTTTCTTTCGATTCAGCTAACTCAAATAATAATTTAAGGGTAGAGTATGGTCTAAAATTTAAAAAAAAAATCAATTTTTTTTATTTTAGAAACAAGTTTTAAATGTTACGTAGAATATGCGTAAATAACGTTTAATATTATAAAGCTTATGTGCTTACATAATTTCAGCATTAAATAATCTTCAGTTAATGCAATAATTCACGTATTTTTATTTTTAAAGCTAAATAATTCAAAAACTGAATTTGCAACTGTTTTAGGCCTATTTTGTAAAATATGATTTGTGTGTTAGTAATCATCAATAAAGAATATTTCTTATAATATATTTGATAAAGATGACATTTCACGTAATATTTTATAAAAATTACAAAAATATTTTTCTGACCATACTCTTCCCTTAAGGGAATCCCATTGATCTAAAATTGTGCTAATTACTTTTTCGCGAGCTAACCATCTAATACCACTTAATTTAGCAATCTTTGTAGCATCTTTGTTGGAGTTATAAATAAGTTTATATATATCTTTATAGTCTATTTGACGTTTAGTGCTACAGCCAAACCAATTATAGGTTTCTTTAACCATATAATTCAAGTGCCTAGGTAATGTTTGACACGCTTTTTCAGCTGTCAAATACACTGAATGGCAAATACATTTGATTACAATTATTCGGTTATTAACTTCATGCAGAATTGTACTTAATGAGTGATTTACACCCATATTGACACTCGCACCGTCAACGCCTAAGCCTAAAAACTTACCTGTACTCAAACCATCTTTTCGTAATTGTATTAATATTGCGCTCGCAATAGCATCGGAAGTACCTGACTTCATCTCGATTAATCTATAAAATGTAGTAACGACCTTTTCTTTACTCCGGCTTAAATATCTAATTACTAAACACAATAATTTTTTGTTGTCTATAGATCTCGATTTCCCAACTATAAGTGAATAGTATGATGTACCAATATCACTCAATAAATATTGTAAAATGCAAGGTGATAAATTATTTTTTATGATCGCACTACACTTCGATCGATGCAATTGAATATCGGTTAAAACCGGTGATTCTTCATCTATATTTTTTAAAAGAATGGATAAATGATCTACTGTCCGAATTGATGTGTGCTTAGCAATAAAAAATGATAATTTCAGATCCGCAATTTTTTTCTTTTCCGATATTACAGGTTTCACAAATTTATCCATTTTTTGCACAGCTACTTGTTTATCCATCTGTAAAGCATTTTCGTGCTTCACTTTTCGAATGGTCCAAAAGATTTTTTTTGTGCTGCTAAAAAGGCTGAACAAATTTTACAATACGCCTCTTTCTTATTTTCATTTGGTGGTGCTTTTGTTAACCAACCTTAAATATTAACGAAGTACTTACTGTTTGTATTATGCGAATGCAGAGAATCATCTAGCAATGCAGATTTATAATAATATTTACCTTTAAATTCACTTTCCTTTTCTCATTTGGCGGTATACTTCTGTGTATATGTTTTATTCTTTTCGGACATTTTGCTCACAATACAATATTAATTCAAATTGTATCTTCATAAAAAGTCGTACCGAACTACCGAATGACCTTACGATTGACAGCACAACACCCAGTTCTCGGTATTTATGTAACGGAAAAAGAACAGAAGCGCGACAGTATAGCTCGCATCGAAGATAGCATAAAAGGAGATACATAATGTCATCACGTCACCTCAAGTATTTGTACAGGGTATCATGACCATGATCATGACGTACGGTTTACGTGGAGTTTTAAATTAACATCCAAATCGTTGAAGAATTCAATATAGCTAGTTCACAATATAGCTAGTTTCGCTATTTATCTTACATTGAATGATTATTTTAAAATACGTGTACGATTAATATTATAATTCATAGCTATTTATTGCAACTCTGACGAGTGACAATATCGGGAGTCTGTTTGTAGGGAGGAGTTTGTTTTTAGGATCCAATTCGTATTTACCGAGGTTGTTTATTAGAGCGTATCTTGATTTCGCGGAGTTTTCGTAGAATTTTTCGGTTGAAGTTTTAATGAGATTATGTAAATATTCTATTTCGAGTTCTTTATGGATTAATAAATTTTTAATGTACCGTATCGCGTTTGTTATTTTTCGTAAAGTTTTATTTTGAATTATTTGAAGTTTATTAATGTTTGTTTTACACATGCCGCCCCAGACCTCTGAGGCGTATGTTAGTATTGGTCGGATTAAGGCTTTATAAATTATTATGTCGTTATTTAGATTTAGAGACGAGTGATTTCTTAAAAGCGGATTTAGTTTAGTTAAGACCCCGATGGCTTTGTTACGAACTTTAGTAGTGTGTTGTGTGTAGGTGAGTTTACGATCGAGTGTTACGCCGAGATATTTTACCGCGGGTTTCCATTCTATTGGTGTTTTATCGAAGTTAGGTGGATTTAGGTTTGCGATTGGCGCTCTCTTTTTAGAGAACATTATTGCTTCGGATTTAGTCGCGTTGATTTTAATTTTCCATTTACTGCAGAATTGATGAATGTCGTTTAGCGCGTTGTTAAGTAATTTTACGATTTTTTCGTTACTTCGCGAGGTCGCGTATATTACCGTGTCGTCCGCGTAGATCCCGATATTTACGTTGTCGGTCGAGGGTAGGTCGTTAATGTAAATTAAAAAGAGCAGAGGTCCCAACAGGCTGCCCTGAGGAACTTCCGCTTTTATAGGAAATTCGCGAGATTCTGCGTCGTTTAGTTTAACTTTAAATTTCCGGTTGTTTAGATAGGAAGCTAAAATGTGAATTAGGTTAGAGTTTATTTTATTTTCGATTAGTTTGCGAAGGAGACCGTTTATCCAGACGCTGTGAAAGGCTTTCTCGACGTCGAGAAGTACCGCCCGGTGTTTTGTTTCCAGTTAAAGTTCCGAGTAAAGTCTTCGGTTAGTCTAAGTATTTGGTGTTGTGTAGAATGAGCCTGTATTAACCCCAATTGTTCCTGTTTGATCGTTAGGTAGTCAGTCATGTCGTCCCGAAGTCTATTGATGAGCAAGTGCTCGAATGCCTTGCTCATTGTGTTAAGGAGGCTAATTGGTCTGTAGCTAGTCGGGAGGGTCGGGTCTTTACCTGCTTTGGGAAACACCAAGACGGTCGCCGTTTTCCAGACGTCTGGGAAATATTTATGTTTAATGCACGCGTTGAGTATGTCGGTTAAGTGGGTTAATGCTTTTATAGGTAATTTTTTCAAAATGAAGTTACTTATTGTATCCGGACCGGGAGCTTTATTGTTTTTCGCGCGTTTAAGATATTTTTTAAGTTCGGACGGAATTATCGGTGGAATTGTATTAGGGTTATTGTTAGAATTGTTTAGAAAATTTAAGATTAAATTATCCGTTTCTGCAGTAAAATCGGAATTGTTATGAGGCATTTTATGCGGTGTGAACGTTTTCGCGAAGTTTTCGGCTAGTTTGTTAGCTTCATCATCCGGTGAAAAATATTTAAGTTGGTTATTTGTATCTTTTAACGGTGGAATGTTAGTGTGAGTTCACGTAAAGGCTTTGGTCATTCTCCACAAACTATTGTCTTTAATGTTTAGGTATTTTACTTTATTATTCCACGATTCGCATTTAAAGTTTTTTATTTGGTTGTCTATTAAGCGTCGAATTAAATTAATATGGTTTTTAAGGATTGGATTATATCGTTTACGGTTTTCGCGGATTAATACGTTTCTATGTTTTACTGATTTAATTATTTCGTCCGGTAACGGAAGGTTGCCGGTTTTATTTTCGTTTAATGGTGTGGAAATGTCTATTGCTTTGTGGATGGTTTGTGCAAAGTCAGTGATAGCTGTGTCGATTTCGTCTTTTGTATCTATGTCTTGTAGTGTAGTGATATTTTCGTCAAAGTAATTGTTAAATGTCTGCCAGTTAGTTTTTGCAAAGTTGTATATATTTTTTGTCGGATTGTAAATTGTTGTTGTGTCTAAGTCGGAATCTGGGAGAGTGCAGATATTAGAAGAAAAATTTAAGTTTTTATAGATCATAAAATCTATTATATCGGGTTTGCATTTTTTGTTGTAAGGATAGTGAGTGAAGCTCGTTGGGGCGTGAATGTAAAGTTGTTTATTAATGCAATATTTACTGAGTTGGCTACCGAGTGCGTTTATAGTGCGACTCCCCCAGCGCGTATGTTTAGCGTTAAAGTCACCGGCGGCTATTACTGTGTCGGCTGTTTTAAAGATTTTATCGTAGTCGTTTTTGTTGAATTTAACAATAGGTGAGTTATAAGTAGCTATTATCGCGATGTCGGTTCCGCGGGTTTTGATTTTAATTACCGTTGCTTCTACGTTTTCGGTATTTATAGGTATATTATAATGTTTTAGACTATTTTTAACTATTACCGCGGTGCCCCGGTTTGTGTTATTTTTATAGACTGTGTAGTTTCGTAGTTTAAAAGTACTGTTGGCGTTCCAAGCACAAATGGTTAGTTGTTTATTTGGTGTATTATTCATGGTCCGGTTTTTTGTTTATTGGACGCAACCGCGAGGGCCGAGTTTAGAAGTTTTTGTGTTATTACCTCGACTTGTATATAAGCGTCGTTTATTGAAATTGAACCCGAGGAGATACTGATAGAGAGGTTGGTAGCCTCTCGCAGTATTTCTAACAGCGCGGTTAAGTCTTCCGAGTTGACGGGTTTTTTATTGTTTTTAACCCATTAACGCCCAAACGACCAACATTTTCTTTCTTATTTCATAGTCATTATTTAATATTTAAATCATGCGCTACCATAGTACTCATTTTTTTCGTTATAGTTTTGGGTGTGTTCTTTCGAATTCCGTCGGTAAAATTGACTTAACCCTTTTTTGAAAAAAGTTATGATATTTATTCATTTTTCTCTATTTTTGAGTGTTTTTACATTGAAATCAAAATTTTTGACTATCTAAGAATAAAATACAAAAAATAGGGTCAAAGTCTAACTATTTTATGCACTTTTGTTCATGAATCGAACGATCTAAATACATTTTATAATATGAAAAAAAATTAATTATCAAAAATAGCAACAAATTTTCTGCATTTTTTTAATTAAAAAAAATACAGAAAATTTGTCGCTATTTTTTGATAATTAATTTTTTTTCATATTATAAAATGTATTTAGATCGTTCGATTCATGAACAAAAGGTTAGTTGTTTATTTGGTGTATTATTCATGGTCCGGTTTTTTGTTTATTGGACGCAACCGCGAGGGCCGAGTTTAGAAGTTTTTGTGTTATTACCTCGACTTGTATATAAGCGTCGTTTATTGAAATTGAACCCGAGGAGATACTGATAGAGAGGTTGGTAGCCTCTCGCAGTATTTCTAACAGCGCGGTTAAGTCTTCCGGGTGGTGTTCTTTCGAATTCCGTCGGTAAAATTGACTTAACCCTTTTTTGAAAAAAGTTATGATTTTTTTAATTAAAAAAATACAGAAAATTTGTCGCTATTTTTTGATAATTAATTTTTTTTCATATTATAAAATGTATTTAGATCGTTCGATTCATGAACAAAAGTGCATAAAATAGTTACACTTTGACCCTATATTTTTTGTATTTTATTCTCAGATAGTCAAAAATTTTGTTTTTAATGAAAATACACGAAAAATAACCAAATTTATTCATTTTTCTCTATTTTTGAGTGTTTTTACATTGAAATCAAAATTTTTGACTATCTAAGAATAAAATACAAAAAATATAGGGTCAAAGTCTAACTATTTTATGCACTTTTGTTCATGAATCGAACGATCTAAATACATTTTATAATATGAAAAAAAATTAATTATCAAAAAATAGCAACAAATTTTCTGCATTTTTTTTAATTAAAAAAATCATAACTTTTTTCAAAAAAGGGTTAAGTCAATTTTACCGAAGGTATTCGAAAGAACACATCCAAAACAATAACGAAAAAAATCAGTACTATGGTATGTAACGAATCAATGTAATATTTGATTATATTACATTGTTCGTTACATTCTCTCTCTCTGTCTAGCCTGTGTATTAATCTTTACAGATGTTACAGGTCGACGTTCGACGATTTTCGGCGATTTTCGCGGACCTTCGTAAAGGTAAAAGTAGGGAAAGAGAGAGAGAGTTTTCGGTTCGTAAGTGCGAGAGCACTTAGACTAATCTCAACCGTCGAGAGATTGAATTCAACCGTGTGACTAATCTCAAACGTCGAGAGATTGAATTCAACCGTGTGATTAATCTCAACCGTCGTGAGAAACCTTGTGGTTTATTCTTCTCTCCATATTTTGATCGCCCCGTGGTTGTGATCCTGGTGCTGTGCTGGTGATCCAGTGGAGTTATACTAGTTTGTTTGGCGACGACGCAGCCCAGGAAGCTAAAGAGTAGCGACTACGCAGACTTCGCCTGGTTGTTTAATTATCGATCGCGGCTCACACACTGTAAGTGCCAGTTTTGTAGTCTCTCTCTCTCTCTCTCTCTTTCTCTCTTTATTTATTTCGCGTATATATATTGACCTGCGTTTCGCGCGCTGCGACGCGCCTGTATTACTTTTTTCCCGAATACATTTATTTTTGTTATTAATTGAATATTGCATTGTTATTTATTTAGTTGTTTACCCCTTTTTCTCGCGTTTCGCTAAGTAAAGATTACCGCCGCCTCCGCCTATACGGCTTATTATAGTTGTATTGTTACTGAGCGGCTGATTGCGTAAATGAAACTATTATTTTAACGGTTCTAAATTGTTATTATTTTATTGCATTTATTATTAAAAATAGCAAAACCATTACAGGTAGCGCATGATTTAAATATTAAATAATGACTATGAAAAAAGAAAAAAAATGTTGGTCGTTTGGGCGTTAATGGGTTAATGTTATTTTCATTTTTGGTTTTGTTTGGTAATGATTTAAATATTGGTATATTAATTGGTGATTGAGTTTTAGGTTTAACCGGTAGTGCGGGAAAATGACCTCCATCGTTTAGCGGAATGAGTTTAGATTTTAGAGTATTTTTATTATTGTTGTTGATTTTAATAGGTTTAGGAGTTTTAACTTTATTTGCGTAAGATTGTTTGGATATTTTATAGGATGAACAGCCTTTGTAATTCGCGGTGTGGTTGCCTCCACAGTTTGCGCATTTTAAGTTTTCTTTATCGCGGGGTTTAGTGCACGTTGCGGTGTCATGGCTCTCTCCACACTTAACGCATTTGAGTTGAGCGTGGCAGAACCGTGACACATGATTATAGCGTTGGTATTTAAAACATTGTACCGTGCGTTTAGGTTTAATATAGAGTTCTATTTTTATTTTCAAGACGCAATTGTTTTTAGTTGATTGATATTTTTGATGTTGTCGGTTTTATCAAGTGTGATTAGGAAAAGAGGGAGCGGGGTGGCATTTTTCCCGCTTCCTCTCCTCATTTGCGCGACGTTGTGGACTCTATATCTACCCCGCAGCAACTCGTCCGCGATTTCGTCGGTGTCCATTGAAATGGGTAGGCCCCTAATGACGAATTTGACCGGAGGTTCGGAATCAGGAGATTTGAAAAGAAAGTATTGGAACCTTTCGGTGTCCAATTCCCGGATGAGGGTTCGGTAGTCCTCCAGGGTTGAAACCCGGACGGACATGAAGTTATCGCGGAGTTTGTAAACTACCGCGCTAAATTTTAATTTTTTGATAATCGATTGGAGGAGTTTATAAGGAAAATTAAGCTCATCGCAGTAAACGTTCACTGGAGTGATCTTAACCTTCTTTTCATTTTCGGCGGAAGTGCCGGCTAGTATAGAGAATTGGTTGTGGGTAGCAACCGGTGGAAGTACCGTGTTTCTAGTCTTAGTAATCAGATTTGTTCTGTCTGATTGCGTGTCCCGGAGTGTTTGCCGGGCACGTTTTCGCCTGCGAGGCTCCTTGAAGCCTTCGCAATCCATAGTAAGGGCTGTGTCCATTAAGGACTCAGCGGTGGAGGCGATGCTCTCGGAGTCATCGCAGTGCGAAAATGAGGATTTTTGCCCTGTGGCCATGATGACTCACAATGGGCTGAGAAGAGAGTTGTAATAGAAAATAGAGACAGGTTTGCACCTGCTATTGAGAATTCAATAAATCGAGAGTCAATAGAAATAATTTTCTATATAATGAGAATAGATGTTTCCTCTAGGAAGGTTCGAGAGGAACTCCTCGGAGTTACTCGAAATGGTTTTCCGTCGCGTGGCCGTCTCATCCGACGACCGTGCGGGATACGGAAGGGAGGGTGAACGAGAGAGAATCGGCAGGATTCATTCTCTCGTGGACAGCCAAGCCGTGAGGTGCTCCTGGAAGGACATGGAGGTTTAGAGCCACAAACGAGTGTGAAGGTCGTGAGATAGCCGCCGAACCACCATAGAAGCGCGGGCAGGACTTCCTTCGACAAGCCGACTGTTGTTTAACTCGCTTTCTTTTCAAATTATTGCGCCAAATTTTTTGTATGCAAACTTTGTTTTTAGAATTATATAAACATAAATATTTTTAAAATTATGTTTTATGTAAAAAATATTTAAATAGAAAATAATGCATATTATTATCTTTTAAACAACAGATAGTTAATTATTTCATATCTTTAGGGTAAATTTACTTTAAGTTTTTTCTAATTCCCTACTTCTAACGTTGTCTGTAAATTATTGTATAGAAGAGTCGCGGTGGCTCATGGGTAGAGCTCCCGACTCTCACACCGAGGGTCGTGGGTTCGATCCCAGACGTGTACCTCTGAAAATTTTTTCATGTGCATTTTTCGAACACCGCGACTCAGTGGCTCGGCGTGTCACTATAATGTGACGCCAGTTCAGGTGCGCGTGCGTTTCGTGCACTTGTCAGTGCATCAGAAATACGGGCGTCTGAACTATAGGGAACGTTAGGGACGCGAAGATGTAAAGAGGATCGCGGTGGTTCCATCGGGAGGACAGGAAACTCTAATTATTAGACTAATTACAGTGACCGATGATATCTTCCGATGGACACAAGCACCACTGTTTCAACTACATGTGCTTTGTTTACAGACACACCGTTCACCTCCGTCGCTGATTAGCCCTGGCAGCATAAATAGAGCGACGTTAAATAACATAAAAAAAAAAAAAAAAAAAATTATTGTATTTTTATAATAATAATGTTTATAATAAATTAAAATCTGCATGCAAAAAGAGTAATTAATTTATTATTAATTGTATAAAAATCTGCTGTTATTTTAAAAAACATGCCGTTAATTTTATTGTTTCACTGTAAAATATTTTCTTTTACTATAATAGCAAGTGCATAATAAAATTTTAATTGTAAAATTAAAATTAACAAATTAATAATTATTTGAATATTGCTAATATACTATTTTAAATTATTAAATCTGTTTGAAATTTAAAATATTAAAAAAAAATTTGTGTGACCTAGGATCGAACCCCTATTTCCTAACTTAATATTTCAATACTTCATGTTTAAGCTGGTATAAAAGTTGTGCTCCCCGGGGAGAGTTTAGGCATAGTAAATTGATGATAATTTAGCTGTTAAATTAGATTAGGGTATATTATTTTGCTTAGTGTTGGTTATTTGAATTTATTGTAATAGTTTTTTATTTCAAAATCTAGAGGTATTTTTAAAGGATTTCCACGCAGGATCTAGAGGATTTCTAGAGGGAAACCAAACGCCGCCTAGAGGGGAATTTCAAAACCTAGTTTTTATTATATACTAGTTACGTTAATTAATATATTTGTTATTACCGACAATTAGATATATCTGTCTGCGATTAATTCTAACCTTAAAATTATTATATTTAGATAATAATTTATAAGTTTGAACCGGATTTTCTTTTATTGTTGTTTAGTTTGGTCAAAACAAATCCGAGGTCGGTAGTAATGATAATTTTTTTTAATTAATTACACGTAAATACTAGAATTTTAAAATTGAAATATAGATCGATTCGCCTTGAGATCCGCAATTTACATACCGAGTTCTTAATTTCGAGTAGGTTAGTCGTAAAATCGGCGTAATTTAATTTTCCGACTTAATAAAAATTGTAACACCTGTGCAAGGGTAAAATTTTTTTTTGAAGTTTGCTTGTTAAATTTATATTTTTGACAGCGCGAACCGGCTTTCGCGTTACAGTAAAAATTGTATTATTTTTTTTGTAACATTGCGATTGGAAGAGCTCTCAGCGGCGTACACATTTAATTGTTTAGGAATATACTTATATTTATTTATCTATTTATTTAATTATTTATTTATTTATTTTATAATACATTCAGCGTGTGTTGGTGACCGCAAGCCGCAGTAAATTCGATTTTTTCGTATTTAGTCGAATTTATTGACAGTTCATAAAATTTCTATTTACGTTTAATATTGCTTATTTAATTGTTTTTTAATAAATTAAATTATTCCACGTTTAACAAAGTCAATTTTTCCTCTCGATTTGTTTGTAAAATTTATTGTCAAAAATATAATTATTTATAAGTTTTTTATATTAGGTAAGAAAGCAAATTTCAAATAGGTGATCATAATTTTTTTTTCTTGTAATTATAAAGGGAAAAAATTCGTTCTTGAACTTAGTGGCCCAATAATTTTATTATTTAAAGCCACCTAATAATTTGAAGATAAGCATACCTTGCACAGGTAAAGTGAAAAGCGACTCAAAATTTTTTTTGTAAATAAGCATAGCGTTAATCAGTGGATTGGTATGCATTCCAGCGAACAGATCCAGGTGCATTTGTAGTCGTTAGAAATGCGTATAGACGGCTCTATATATAAAAAAGCCACACGACTCAACAGTGGGTGTTGGGTAATTATACGGCTCAAGAGTTTGCAGCCAAGACAGACTCAAATGAGTATCGTGTCAGGCGAAATAGGCGGAGGACAGGTTGATTCAAATCCATGGCTGCTCAGAATCCGTAGATTCCGTACCCGGATTTTGATTCAGATGTAGTAGAGGTGCTACAGAGGAACCGTAGCTACGTTGTACTGCAATGAGAAGGATGGCACTCGTGGCAGGATTTTGTAAAATCTGCCAAGAAATGGTACGGTATTAGCCAGAGCTTTCAGCATAAGCTCATCGACGAGTCCAATGCATTATAAATTCTAAGTTAAAGTATAGAATAAAATAAACTCATATGAAATAAGAAACTCTAAAATAAAATAATAAAGGAAGAAAAATTAATAAATTTATACAAAATTTATTTTAACCTATAACATAAAAGTAACGATTAAATATAACGCTAACAGTAATGTAAGGTAGGTAACAGTTAACAGAAAGGCTCAGGAGCCGTATACGGATTTTCTGCAAAAACAATAATATATTGTTTTGCAAACATGCACACCTGCTTACACCGACTTTAAGAGTCGGGTCATAACACTGATATAAAACGTAATTAATTTTATTCTTTAATAACACCACTAGCATTTTTTTTATAAATTAAGATAAAATATTGTTATTAAAAATAATACTTGAATATTTAATTAATTTTCTTGAGAAATTGCTAATGAATAATAGTACAAAATTCACTAGATATTTCTTATATAAACCAACGAGATCATACATTTTACTGGTTTTTATAAGAATTTCCTGGTGCAAAAACTTATAAGTTCTGATTAAAATTTTTTTATGGGTTTTAATTGGTTTTTTTCAACCGGGTGGGCAATGGCGGCACTTCAACGTGCCTCTCTTGTATAGTAACGTACTATTAATCAACACTATTTTTCACGTACTTTTCAATGGTATAATAAGTCCCATTCGTCTCTCTTTACGGGCAAAATACACCCGTTGGCAACCTCCTTCTTACCAATGGAGTTTATGGAGACGAAAGTACAAAATGTTTCCCGTGGGTTTGTTTACTGCTTGACCAAGAAGATATTTTTTTTTACCGTCTTATGAAGTTTTTATTAATTCTATACTACAATCAATTAAATTTTATATTTTTGTTGACTTAGCTTGTCTTAGTCTTTTTTCGAACACTCATCCTGTGAGGTTTCTAAAGTGGCTGGTATTAATACAGTCCGCCTTACTTGAGATGTGAGGAATGTTTCTTTGGCTTGTAAAGATCAATAAATTCATTTATCATATAACTTATAGTGTAAAAAAGCAATAAATTCACGAATTTTTCTAATAGTTGGAAAATTCAAATTTTAAAATTGATTTCTTATTATTTGGAAAGTGTAAGCAGCGTTCCAATTGAACAGTTACGTGAGAGTTTGGCACGCGAGCACACATGAGATAAGATTTTTTACTCAGGAAGACAACAGATGACTCAGATTTGATAGAACTAAGCAGCACAAAAAAATCAAGACATAATATGTACAAATACACGTTTATTCTCATAATGTGATTGTAATATATTTCAAGCACGGTCATAGTGATCGTTATGTTACGGAAATACTTTTGAAAAGGTTTACTGCTTCTCCAAGCAGCTTTTTAAGTAATATAAGCAATCTCTCAACATCTTTAACATCGGTGTTATGCTTCATAAATGTCGTAAACATGTTCTTGAAAGATGACCAGTCCAAATATTTGACTAAGAAAGTCGGCAGACGGGTAGGTAATCTTACGCGGTGCAGCTTTAGGTTCTACTTGTTGTGTTGGTAAGAAAGAAACCACTGTTATTCATTCCAAGGGGGAAAGCGCTACGGGGGTGGCAGTCTGTCCTGCAAATGAATGGGTTATTCGACCCCTCGCGCAATTGCACGTCATCTGAACTAGAACCTGCTTGAGGTCGTAAAAAAGTGGTGGGCCAGAACCTGCATAGTATATATACTAATAACTAATTTGTAACTTTTATTTGATAATCATTCATTTTGAGCGCGCATACATTTTTTAATTTAAGTACTTAAAATTATTTTAACATCATTTCTTTGTGTTAATTACTATTTTTATACATATAAATCATTAACTTTTTCTGGTAAAAACTACAACTTGTATTTTAAACTTACATAAACTATATTTTTTTATTTTGAGAAGTTCTGATTTAATAAGATATGTAAATTATTACTGTTAAGTTTTACTCTATAAAGTTATACATTTTTTATGAATGTAACGCTGTCTTAAATAATTATAGAGAAAACCTTTGAATGATACATGTTTTATACATAAAGTTTTGCAAGTTATCATCAACAACATAAAATATTTAAAAGAAATTTATTAATTATTTAAAATTTATTGTATCATATATTTTGTAATAAAAATCTTTTTAGTTAAATCTTTTGTGTAAAAGATTTATTCAGAGAACAAGATGATATAATTGTTCGTAAATACAAAAGTTTGATTTAATACAAATTATAACAAATTTAAAAAATTATTAAAACGATATTAATATTATATTAATACATTTAAAACACTTATTTTTTAAAGTAAGTATCTTATTTTAATAAACTTTGGGTTCTGTATTGATTTACTTGTTTTATTTGGAATTTTCTCAAATACTAATTTATTATTAACTACTTTCTAAATCTAAAATAGTGGAAATTCGCGTTTTGGAATAGTAAAAAAATCAAATTTAGGAATAGTGAATATTCAGTTTACAAATAGTGAATATTCAATTTCAAAATATTAATGAACATGAACATAACTTTGAGCCAAACGAATCTTTTTGACCAAACTAAAACCGAAAAGAAAGCTTATTCCAATACGAATCGAACCGCGTTTTGTTTCTTTCTAAAATATGAAAAATTAACAATTTATTAGATAAAAAAAAATTTTTGATTATAAAATAACCGAATCCTACATAGCTATAGATTGAAAATCTTTAGTAATACGAACAATTTGTTGACTAAATTATAAAATACTAATTTGGCAAATTTTAATGCGATTTTGAAAAATGTCAAAAAACAAGGAATATTAGCCTATTTTTAAATCTTTAAAATCGAATATTCACGTCCTTAATTGATTTAGGTAGAGCTTTAAACTTTTTATTCACACATTTTTTTTTTAAATAATATACTAAATTTTCGAGAAAAAAACACAAATGGTTGATCCCCCTTTTCAAGAATTCCAAAAAACTATTAGAATAATCCACACATACAGACACACACACATATATATATATTTATATATATATAATGCATTCCACGTCAAGTGGTCTTATCAAAATTTTCAAATGCTCCAAATTTTAGATACACATTGGAAATGTTTTTGTAGAAAACAGAAAAATATTTTTAGGTACTGGAATTTACTTGTTCAAAAGTTATTCTAACCTCACAAGGTTAAATTGTTCAAGTTTTATTCAATAATAGCTGATTTTACAATTATTTATCTGAAAAACTATGAACATTTACTATATAACGTTACCTGTAGCATTGATTACTGTTGTTGTCCACTATAGTTTATCCTTCTGAGTTAGAATTTCTAATCTTAAAGCCAATGAATAAACCATAGTTCTTTTTGTGAAATTGGATGTTTGGACAAATAATTTAAACATTCTCTGGTAGAGTTTTAAAATATTTATCGAAACATCCATGTTCGCAAGTTGTATATAAATGTCGGTTTAGTAGTATATAATATATTTTAAGAATGTTGTGATTTACAACGTATTTACCGAATGAAATGTACGTATATAGTAAATTAGCGTTGTTCGGGTTACAAACGGACCTATTTGTAAAACACATTGGCGACGCATGTGTCAAGCGTACAAAGAGGCAAGGCAATAAAACAATAAACCATTGTATACCGATACCAAAAGTTGTATGCACGTTTGTTATGGCGTTTAGGCCCTCTTTTCTTTTCGGTCTCCTGCTTACCGAGCAATTGCTTACCACTTGGCTACCGGGAACCCGACGATTCCACGCACCTCGTACCTTGAAGTCTTTATTTCTCGATATTTCCTTTAGACATCCCTCCTCCCCGCTTATCATATTTCTACCTTAGCATTCTATTTTAATAAAAGAGGGTTTTGTCCAATATTTTCAAAAAATATTGAGCAACACAAATTAGCTCGTAAATATCGATTAATACATATACTTTCTAGTAAAGAATTTTTGTTATAGATGATTATATTGGCATTATATAAACTAATTAATTATTATTAATAAAGTTTAGCACCTGAGGAAGAAGGCAAATTTGTTTCGGAAACGTTGTGCAATTCGATAAATTACTTGACTCGTTAAAGCAATCGATAATCCTACCCAAAATGAAAATTACATTGTTAATTTTAGAAATTTTTTTGTGTTTTTTTAGAATTAAGATACCTTTTCATGGACTTGTAGGACATTTGCAAGCTACAGACCATTAGAAATATATTGTTTCAAGCTATTTTTTAGTCTTCTGAATTAAAGAATCAATTTTGGCGAAGCTAGAATTTTATCTTGAGATTAGAAATTCTAGCCCTGAAGGATAAATTTTAGATAAAACTAGCAATCAATGCTATGTGTAACGTTACCCCAATAGCCAGAGTTGCTGTAGCAAAATTTCGTAAAAACTTGCTATGCAATTTTTGGTAACAATTTGTTTTAAACTTGCTTGCAAGACGTTACTTAGCAGCGACATTCGGTAGATTTTCAGCTTCCCTGACTACAATTTTGAAAATAAACTAGCTTTTATTATTGCAAATAGTTTATCATATGATATTGAAAATTATTACAAATGTTATTACAACTAAACTTTATTTTTAAGGATTTTTACTAGAATTGTGTGTAAAAAAAATTTTTCCTGGTTACGCTAAGTACTAAAGGTAGTTTTTATTTGACTTATATGCAAATTATATTTTATTGTAACAAAGTAGGTATGTTAAAATAATTTAATCAATAATAT
>JANSJX010000039.1:0-35000 GCA_026168455.1 Theocolax elegans
GCATGTAAATATTCGCGGCATTTTTATCTTATGAGAAAAAAATATGATTTGTTAAAGTGATTGTGAAATTAAATTGACCGTTTCGCGATGTCGCAACTATACATAAGAAAAGGGGTAATTAAAAGTTTGGTGAAATTTATGAGGGGGAAACGCGGTGGAGGGCGGCAGCCCACGGAATTTATTTAAATGTGAAACATAGTGATTTTACTTACTTTTTCTTGCGTTGCTCCTTGGATGATGTAAGATGCGCGCTTGTGAGAATTAAAAAAAAAGAAAAAAAGAAAGGAAAAAAAATACACCGAGTACGCGGTAAAAATGAGAAAAGAAGCAACAAAAAACAAAAAAAAATTACCCGATGGATTGGGTGGGCGCGCACTGATTTTAAAACAACAAAAAACAAAAAAAATTCCAAACAAGTACTGCTAGCCTGGATTGAACGGAGACCCGCGCCGCTGGTTTCCTGAAGTCCACCCGCTGTCACCACTTCTTTTCTGTTACGTGGGTGTGATCTGCTTCTAGGGCCGAGGGCTATTTAGGAATCCGTGGGGAAGGAAAATAGAATCCAGAGAGTACTAAAGTGACTGGTAATTTATTTAGACGTCTGTACGAGCCGAGAGGTCAGGATCGTCTGAATTATGCGCGTCGAAGGATTCAACGACGCACTCGGACTCTCCCCTCCCTTTACATAGATTAGGTTCATAACTGCCGAAGTCTCCTCTAATTACATATGGCGAGAGAGAACAATCGTGCTGGTTGTAAGAATGCTGTGTAGACAGAATGCATTCTGTGGCGAGAGTTGAGAAAGGGTTCTCAACTCACGTAACAATAGTAAAAAAAAATGCAAACAAAATTTTTTTTTACATAATTTTCAAGTTTTTTACGTTTAAATCGGCCATATTTTTTTTCCTCGGTGTTTGATCGAAATTTTGAGTTTAGATTTTGAAAGAGTATTAAATTTTACGAAGAAAAAGTGTTATTGCAAATATTTTTCGTCCGGTAGCATAATAAATAAAGACGTTGAAAAGATAGTAAAAATTCTGATCACCTCGGCGTTAATGGGTTAATAATTTTGTCATTTAAGTTAAACAAAAATTAAAAATAATAATTATTTGTAAATGGAAATAATTAATTATTCATTTTTAGTGAAATATTTTAACAATTTTTAATGGTTTAAAAATTCTTTTATTAATGTTAATTTATTATAAACAATTGTATTCTATATAGTATTGAAGTAAATCTAAATTTATATGTAAGAATTATCGGTCACACCGCAAACTAAATAATTTACTTTTAGAATAAAGTAGGCCCATTGTACTCTTTGTCCACTATGGTTGGTGGAATTTCCCAGAGCACGGCCTTTATTAAAAACAATTAAAGGCGTTTCGTCCTCGATCTCCAGCTTGGTCTCCTCAGTAAGGAACTGGAGATCTTACCTTAGACGCCTGTCGCAATATGAACCGCGACGCCAGCAAGATGTTCTGCGGCTATATGTATAGAAAAGAGACGACGAGAAATTCCACCAACCATAGTGGACAAAGAGTACAATGGGCCTACTTTATTCTAAAAGTAAATTATTTAGTTCGCGGTGTGACCGATAATTCTTACATATAGACATTTACGAACGATAGATTCATTTATTTCTTAAATCTAAATTTTGTTTCTTTTAGAGCTATTTATTAGATTGTAAGCATAGCTTCTGTTCGTAATTATGGCAAGTGCATTACAAAGGAGTCGCGAATAAGATAAGTACTTTAAAAATCAAATCTAATGTATAAAAAGTTTCAAATTTTCTATTTTTACATGCAGTAAAAATAATAATATTTCGTATTTAAAAAGATTGTAAAATTTTTTAAAAAATGGACAGTTTATATCTTAAAAATGATTTCCATTTCAACTAGGGTTAGCCATTCCAGAGTTTTATTGTGTTCGATTCTAGTAATTTCACTACCAACATGTTATTTCCAAAGATAATTAATAAATAAATAATAAAAATGTAACATAAATGTTTTAAATTAATTTATTCTTTACGTTGTAATATTGGGGCCCTGAAAAGAGCCGATTGTGGCCCTGAAAAGAGCCGATTGTGGTCCTGAAAAGGACCGATTCTTGCCCTGAAAAGGGCCGTTTGTGGCCCTGAAAAGGACCGATTTTGAAACAGCTGCTCAAAATGACGTCCATTGACCTCCAGCAAAAGCTCACACCTCCTTCTTAATAAGTTGACGGCTCGTTTAAGGAGGTCTTCATTTTGCTACAAGCTCTGGAACGCCTCTTCTAACCGCTGCCGGCACTTCTGTTACGTGTCCACTTCAGTCCGGTACACGATCTCCTTAATATAACCCCATAAGAAGTAATCCAATGGAGTTAAGTCAGGAGATCGTCCAGGACACTCAATTGGACCGTTTCGACCAATCCATCGATCCGGAAATTGCTGGTTGAGGAAGTCCCTCACCGCCCGCCAAAAATGAGGAGGTGCATCGTCATGCATAAAATACATTTGCTGCCTTTCCGCGAGCGGTAAATCCTCCAGCAAACCAGGCAATGCGTCGGTTAAAAATTGTAAGTATGAATTTCCATTCATACGTGGTGGTAAAGTAGCAGGTCCAATCTGACAATGGAAAGAGACAATGGTTGGATAGGGAGCAAGCAAGGAAAAAGGAATTTTAATATCTGGTCTTAATCGGATGGAACAAAAAAAAATTATTTAAAATTAAAATGAATTTTCTTAATACAGGATAACTTAAAAATATGTAAATGATTTATTCGGGATGAATTTAAAATAAGTAATAAATAATAAAATAAAAATATTCGTGTAAGTTTAACTTAAGTTGTTAACATAAACTTTATCTATATTTATCAACATAAGTACATGTTTTTTTCTAATACACAATATACATATTGTAATATTTTTCTGTTATTTATCCAGATTAAATAACATATTTTACAATATAAATTCAATTTACAAATTGCTGTTAAATTCGTCAGAAATAAAATGATTTACCACAATAAAATTTTTTTTTATTGTTATTTTAACGTCGCTCTTTTTATGCTCCCAAACCGGTGCTAATCAGCGACGGAGGTCATACGATGTCTTGGTGAAGAAAGCACTTGTTGAAAATACATTCGCCAGTGGTGCTTGTATCAATCGGCCGGGGCCGGGAATCGAACCTGGGACCTCCAGATTACGAGCCCGACGCCCTACCTACCGAGTCATCGCAGGCCTCAAAATGTCAATTTATTAGGACAAGTAATAATACTTAAAGGTTAGGTTGATTCATTAACATAATTAGAGAATAATATATTTATAATATACAAGATATATTAATATTTTTCTGTTACAATTGTTTGTAATAGTAAATTTTCAAATTTTACTGATATTTAATCATTTTATGTTAGGTTGATTTACAGGGTTACCATTTAGGGTTTTTTTGTCCTCTATTATCTAATGTAAATGAGGTCATAATGTGTGAGTGCAACAAAGAAAAAATACCTCTATCTGGCAACACTGTTGATTTATCAACATAATTATATAATAATATTTTTATAATATACACGATATTGGAATGGTTTAGTTAGTTACAGGGAAAAGTATTTGTAGTAGTAAATTTTCATATTATTAATATAAATAATTAACATTTTAATGTTAATTTGAATTTTCAACATAATTAGATAATATTTGTTTAATACGCAACAAATTTGAGTATTTTTCTCTTACGTATCCATATTAAGTAATATATTTCATAAAAAAAATTCAATTTATAAATGTCTGTTAGGTTAGTCGAAAACTCCAATAGAAATCGAGCATTTTAAGGTTGGGAAAAATTTGTAATTTGATCATAATAGGTTCTTTTTTTAGCATTTTATGTTAATTCTTTATTTTCTTAAGGTTAGGTTGATTCATAAAAATAATTAGACAATAATTTTGTTATAATAAACAAAATATTGACGTTTATCTGATCTATATTAAGTAACATATTTTATGAAAACATTTTAAAAATGTTTGTTAGTTACTTAATAGAAAATAGTTTGTAGTCGCGCAACTATTTTTAGGTTACGTATCTCTGAATCAAAATTATCTTTGTGTGTCATAAAAAAAATTTGCATAAATTGAATATTGATATTAAGTAAAGTTGTTAATCAGGAAGAAGAAAAGGAAGAAAGGAAAGGAATCTTACCAGTTTACCAGCTTTTATTCCAGTCCAAACATTTATTGACCACCTGTGTTGAAAGTTTGTGGCCCGCACCAGATAAGGATTCTCTTCAGCCCAATAATGATAATTGTGCTGATTCAGCATACCATTACGGGTGAAGGTGCACTCATTGGTGAATAAAATGTCGTGGTGGAAATCCGGTCGCACACGTAGCTGCGCCAACAAGTCTCTGCAAAAATTGACACGGCGCTGATCATCGCCGACTAGCAAGTCCTGAACACGCCGGTAATGATAAGGGTGCTTACCAGCATCCTTTATTACGGCATATACACGACTGTGCGATACCCTTTGATTCAATTGCCGAGCAACTTTACGGCCGCTTGTTGTCGGGTGAAGCTGAACTGATAAGCGGTATACGAAAAGAAAACGGTGATAGCTACCGCGATCGCATTTTGTTAATTTTATTCTCTCGTTGATATTCACCTTCAGAACAAAAACTAAACGATCAATAGAATTGTCGAAAAATTTGCTCGGTTTTCTCCTCCGAATACAATGCTTTTTCTTCCATTTATTAAATATTTATTGAAATAAAATCCATGTTAAAGTCTAATTTAATTAAAATTTAATCCATATCAAATCCTGCTTTAAGAAATTTCAAATTAATCCTTTAAAAATAAGTTATAACTTTAATGTGAGGTATAGATAAAAATAAATTATAAATTAACCTTATAAGAATTTTCTGTAATTAGAAAAGTATTTATTTTCGATAGTTAAATCAAATTTTATTAGAAGTTCTGGAAGATAAAACTAATGTTTGTAACAGTTTATTTAATAATTAATTAATTAATTTTGTCATGCTCTAGTAAAGATTAAGTAATTTTTATAGTATTTACGAAATTTTATTATATTTTTCTATTTTTTATTATTAATAGCAATTTAAAATCTACGTATACAAGCTAAATATAAAATAGTTCGAAACAAGAGCTCTTTTACTTACCTTTGTTTCTAATATATGGTTTAAAAAATAACAATAATTATTCACATTCTAAGCACAAAACTAATATATATTTTTATTGATATTTCGTCCTTCTTTCGTTCATTTTACGCTTTTAACTTTTTAGGTTGGTAACTAATCTAAGTGATTAAGTAAATTATTCTATTTAATTAATCCTAATTAATTAGGCTGCTCCTAATTTTTGGATTAAAATTTTAATAGAATGGGCAAAAACCCTAGTACAATTTTGAGCAAAAATGAAACGAATAAAAAATCCAGAAAATAACGAAGTAGCATAAAATGTTCAAAAAATTATTCTATTATTATCAAATTCAAAATTTGGCTTAAACTTCAATTGCTCGATTATTACTAGGGCTTCGAACTAACCTAACAAACATTTATAAGACAAATTTTTTTTTTAAATATGTTAGTTAATATCGATACGTAACAGAAAAATACTCAAAAACTATAAATAATAGATCCCTTTGACTAATCTAACCATTGCAATATCTTGTATATTATAAATAAAACCCTAGTAGAAATCGAGCATTTTAAGGTTAGGCCAAATTTGTAATTTGATTCATCAACTTATTAATATTTACTTTATTTTAATTATTTTATGTAACTCACAAATGATTTTGATTCGGAGATACATAACCTAAAAACAGTTGTACTACTACAAACTATTTTTTATTCAAGTAACTAACAAACATTTTCAAGTTGTTTATTATTTTATAAAATATGTTACTTAACATAGATAAGAAATAGAAGAACGTATCAATATCTTGTTTATTATAAAAAATGATCGTTGTAATTACTTTCATTAATCAACCTTATCAATCAAATATTACTTACTTGTATTAATAATTTGTAAATTTACAGCTATAAATAATTTTCTTTCCCTACTAGAATTTTGAGCATACATGAAACAATTTTAAGCCAGGAAATAACGAATTAACATAAAATGTTCAAAAAATGATCCTATTATGATCAAATTACAAATTTTGCCTAACTGTAAAATGCTCAATTTCTACTAGGGATATGTGTACATTTTTGTCTTCCCAATTAAACACATTTACTCATATGTAATTACACATTTATTTGAAAAAAAATCCAAATTTTGTCCTGTATTAAACTATTGAAAAACGTCTATTACTTTGTCACCAATTTTATCGAAACCTTTTATTTATTAATTCTTATTAAATGGCATTTAATTTTTACTAGGTTCGATTTGGCTAATTATTTATAACGTCAAATATAAAGATTTCACAAAAGCAAAACAATTCAAATTTTAACGCTATTTAATATTAATGTAATATTAGTGTACATGTGTTACAATAGGTTTACAAAATTTTTTAGCTAAACAATTTGTAGATTTAATATAGCAATAAAAAAATTTATTTGCAAAATTAAAGCATAATGTATTTATGAATTGTGTAAAAAGTTCATTTATTAATTAAACTGTCATTACAATTGTTTATAATAAATTAACATTAATAAAAGAATTTTGAAACCATTAAAAATTGTTAAAATATTTGCACTAAAAATTAATAATTAACTATTTCCATTGTAACAGTTTGGTTGCCGCAAGGATGTTTATTTTATTATCGCGGCTGCTCAGCGGTACGGTTAAATTTACCGTATTTAAATAAACGTATTTTTTCCGCGTTGCGGCGGCGGTGACCTGTCCGCTCTACCAAATCTGTTAAGTGTTAATCTGAAACCGAGGTACTGTTTCAGGTAACAACCAGGTAAAACAATCAAATCTGAAATTGACCGCGAAACAGGGATATCGCGTCAAGCACTTGTCAACCAGAAATATACAAGCTCTTAGGATTAAGGAAGGAATCGTACGTAGGTTAAAATTCAATTACTCGAACACCGAATTGAAATGTAACAATGAATTCAATTTATTGAAATAAATATAAAAGATAAATAACAAACGAAATCTCTAATCGTCGCCGAGGTCTACGCTTTTATTACAAGTCGGTAAACGACCGACTTGTAGAGAGAGGGAGGAAAAATACCACGGACTAAAATAATATCTCCAGTCAACGGGACTGGTATAACGCAATAAGATTGTTTATTAATTAGCGAATAAAACAGGATCGCGAGAAGTGCACACAAAGAACTTTCGGCATTGGGAGATCCCAACTAAATAAAATATACGATTCCCAATACTCACTTGAATTATATGCTGCAAAAATCGCAATGTATAAATACCAAATTAAGAATACAGCAGTCCAAATAAAACCTAGCTTGTAGCATTATCAAAATAGGAATAAAGTATACCTAAGCCGGGCGTAACTGAACACCAAGAATCATTCAATTCTGTCATTCCCCCGTCCGTAACACTGTATGCCAGAGTTGGGAGCGTGGCGTGCCCAAGTCAGGGTTAAAGAAATACCAGTTGTATTTGAAGTGTATACATCTTTTGTTTTCATTGCAGTAAGCCCAAGGATGATTGTATTACAAAATAAAATATGTGTATGTATTACTATGGCATACAATTTAACTTTTTTTTATTATTTTTCTCATTTAATATTGTTTTTACAATAATTTGTTGTTACAAATTTTTCGCTTAAGTTGGTAGTATTAAGAAAAAATTCATCAAGTTTCAAATAAAAATTTCTTGTAAATAAATTCATAATACCTGTATATGATGAAGTATATTATAACCTTCAAATTACAATGATAGGCATTTATAGTGCCCAATACGGGTTCTACAATATTGAACTCACCACTCAATAGCGGTAATTCCAACTTGGGAGCGCAGAGCTCCCATGATTGAAGCACCTTAATCCGGATAGTCTTTCAATTAACCGACCTCTTATTTGTTATTTCAGAATTACTATTATTTGGGAATACGGAATTGTAAGTTAGGTTGGGATCTCCCAATGCCGAAATTTCTTTGTGAGTGGTACCACTTACTTTATACGCTGCTGTAGTCGTTAGAAAACAACGACCAGCCGATATCGGTCTCTCTCTCTCTCTCTCTCTCTCACTCTCGCTGCGGTGTAGGACGGATTATCCGTTCGCCCGTGCACCGAGGTTGTGTGGCTGCAGGCAACTTCACGGTGTTGCACCACTCACTGCAAATGCACGATATAATACAGCACAGCGAAGCTGAACACGGGACGCGGGGGGATCATACCTGTCGCGTAACAAGGCGGCTATATCTCTTCGCAGCGCGCGCGAATCTCCTCCTTACCTCTCTAATCAGGTGCGTGCGCGAATCTTTCGCGCGCGAAGTCGATCTCCCCGTGTAGTCACGACGAACCGAGCCGAGCCGAATCTCGCCAGCCCGATCCGATGCGAACATTACGATACTGTTCGCTCGTGTTGCTCGAATTCGTCAAACGGTAAGGTAAACAATATCTTACCCTTACACTTAAATGACAAAATTATTAATTTAATTAATTATTTATACGCTAGGAAAATTTATAAATTTAAATTTAATAAATTATCAATTTAAATTATAAAAAGGATTGTTTAAAGAAAATACAATGATCCTATGGAATACTTATATTAAATAATAAATTACTTAATACCTAAAGTAATTAAATAATTAATTCATTTCGAGGTTTGACATTTTCTTATCGGCCATTTTGCAATCTCCCGATTTTCTTAATTTTGTCGCATATTAACGTGTTCAATAACAAATGAATCATCCTGTATGCGATTTTGTTTACGTTCGATTAGATAATTATTTATTAGATCGATTAGATAATTATTTATGCAAAAGATTTTAAACAATTAATTAAGTAATATAATAATATTAATAATTAAATTAGTTATTAATGAGTGAGTTTAAGTAATGAAAATGTATTAAAATATTTAAAAAAAAAAATTCAAGCTGCCGAGTTTCGAACCCGAAACCTTTTGGGTAACCGTTTGCATATACGCGCGCCTTAACGCTCGCGGCTACCATATCTAAACACTGTTAAAGTGTAAGAACTTATATTTAAATTGTGCCCCATGGTGGGGGCTTAGGAATTAGAATTTATTTATTTTTATGTCAGCTAATTTAATTTTGACTTAATTATTACGTTAGAATTTTAATTTTTTTTTTAATTTTTGAGAAAAGAAAAATCATCTTTTGTAGGAGTCAAGTGATTATTATATTGTAGTGAATATTTCATAAAATAAAATTTAACTTATAAATATTCGAAACGTTATTTTGTAAAATTATTTATCCATATTAAGTAACATATATTGCAATATAATTTCAATTTAAAAGTTGTTGTTAAGTTCACCGAAAAGAAAATTATTTATTACAGTAAAATTTCAAATTATTTAAATAAAACGATATAGATGGTTTGAAATTCTAAAAGCGTAATATTAATGTAATATTAGTGTTCATGTGTTACAATAGGTTTACAAAATGTTTTAACTAAAAGATAAGTAAATTGAATATTACAATAAAAATATTTATTTTCAATATTAAAGCATAATGTATTTATGAATTGTATAAAAAAAGTTGAGTTACTTATTAATCTGTCCTTACAATTGTTAATAATAAATTAACAAAGATAAATAATTGTTATACCATTAAAAAGTATTAAAATATTTGTGCTTAAAATTATTTATCAATTTTTTCGATTTACAAATAATTATTATTTTTTATTTTTGTTTAAATTTAATGACAAAATTGTTAATATATTTAAATATTTATTTATACGTTATAAAAAATTATAAATTTAAATTTAAATTTAAAAAATTAATAATTTAAATTATAAAATGTATTTGCTTAAAGCAAATAAAATGACCCTACGGAATAATTGTATTAAATAATAAATTACTTAATACTTTATAACGGTAAGCGAGTTACCAATCAGGCAAGCAACGTGAAAGAGGATATACAGCGCGGCGCGCGCACGAACGCGCGAGAATCGTGCGCGCCCAGCTAGCAGTACCGATATAGCGCACGGTGTAAGTACAGGCTGAGGTAACGGTCTCTTTTATCGTGTTTTATCGGAGATGTGTGTAAGACGGTGTGGGTGCGGACAGGATTCGCCTACACGACCCAACACACCGAGGAAAGCCGTACGCTTCCATCACTCCAGATTCCGTCCACGGAAAAGACGGAAGATCGAGGCCAATTCGCCCAAAGGAGTGATAGAGAAAGAGAGATTGACGGGGAGATCACACGCTTTCGTTCCCGCCGCTTCAGCGTATTTCAAGCGGTGTCTCGTGAATACAAAGGTGAGTGGTGCACCACGTTTGACCCGCGTGTGCCGTTGATATTTTTCCGAGTTCCTGGTACGGTCCAGGTGAGGAAGCGTTACTCTTTTTCCCCCTCTTTCTCTCGTGACAAATGCCGCCCGGGTAGACAGGTCGGTGGTTCGCGGGAGCCACTTCACGAGAGAAGGCGCGCGTGACGTAGGCAGCTTCTACGTCAGAGCTCCCTACGTCAGAGATACATACGTCACACGGTATGACGTATAGCCATCAGGTTAAGCAGCTGATCATTCCCGGATCGGTTGCTTATTTCTCGTCCATTTATAAGTGTTAACAATTTTTTTCGCGCTGACCTCGGGGGTAGTCATTGGTACGACTCCCCTTGAATTGTTAATTGTTAATTTATTATCTTGTGATTGTTTATTTAATAAATTGACTTGGCGAGACGATCTTTCTCGCCGATTAACATAATATATCGATTGTTGATAACGTTTTTACCGGTCATAGTCCTCCCCCACGAATACCGCCCTCTCCGGCGTTTATCCTAGTTGGCAATTTTGGGTATAGGGCCCAACACACGGTATCAAAGTCAAACGAGGTGTTTGACGTTGGTAACGGCACTGCACGGGAATCAAAGTGATTCCCGGCCGTATCGTGGGACTGTACACTTAAGGTTCGTAAGTTGGGACAGATTGGGCCTGACCGGGGCCTTACATTCCCCAGTACTCACCCCGTCACAACTTGAAGTAATTAAATAATTAATTAATTTCGAGGTTTGACATTTTCTTATCGGCCATTATTGTATCTCTCGATTCCCTTAATTTTGTCGCGTTAACGTGTTGAATAACAAATGAATCAACCAATATGCGAGTTTGTTTACGTTTTCAATTTCGCCTTGCCCTCTCCGGGCGCTCCCTGCACGCACCGCTTTCGGTCTCACTGCACCGCCCATCGCCGACTGGCGCGCTCTGATTCGCTCGAATTAATAATGTTTAATTAACAATATCGTACAAAATAAGCTTCAAATCGAAATTTGTCAGATAGAAAAGTTGTTTAGAATTTTGAGCTTTATGTGTGTGCGAAATTAACGGAATGAATTTAAGAACACCCTGTATATATCACTCACCGTTGCCGTGTCTAAGAATTCAGGATTCACCATATATATGGGTGGTTCTCTGTGACATCGAAGATGAAAAAAATAAATATTGCTATAACTGTGGGAATATGTTTTAGAGGTATCCAGTAGTTCTCCTGAATTTTTTCAGATCTTTCCTGGGCCATTATTTTAAGTGACAGAGAGTCAAAGTTGACATTTTAGCACTTTTTTGCATTATATGCCCATTTTCATGAATTTTTAGCTCCCAGGGGATGCATTTTTCACTAAAAACATAAGTATGACTTTTTTGTAAAATTTACCGAACTTTTCATTAAAAATACTTTGAAAGACATAAATGTATGCTGTCACACTCTTGTAAGCCATTTAAACCTTAAATAGTGAAAATCAGCAATTCTGCTCCGGACTCTGGTAACCTAATACTGTCTAAAAGATGTCTTTTTATAGTCAGAAACTGCCTAAAAATTTCCAGAGTGGGTCTAAATCATTAAGATCACTAGTGGTCAAAATATCCGGGAAAAGTGCCCGAAATATTAATAGAAATATATATTTGTTGCCTTATAACGATGAATCTATTAGCATGATCATTGCAAAAAAATTTGTGCACTTACCTTGAAGTGGTAGAAAAGTATCTTCACTTGTTTCAGTATCCATCTAATCCCCTGTAAGCTGCAAAAATACAAATATTATTATACAAATGTAAAAAATTAATTTTTAAACATTTATAATGCTGGATTTTTAGTTTTACATCCCTTACAAGAATTATAATACTAATCTGAAGGATTACTATAAAAGTATCAACATTATTATTATTCTTATTCAGCAATACATTGTGTAGATTTCACAAACTTGTCACTGTCACGTTATCATATTATTCATTATAATTATATATCCGATTTATTTATATATCTTATGTATTAAATACGTATATTCAGTTATTGTAATAATGATGTTTATATATTTATAGTAATCCTTCAGATTAGTATTATAATTCTTGTAAGGGATGTAAAACTAAAAATTCAGCATTATAAATGTTTAATAATTAATTTTTTACATTTGTATAATAATATTTGTATTTCTAGCAGTTTACAGGGGATTAGATGGATACTGAAACAAGTTAAGATACTTTTCTACCACTTCAAGGTAAGTGCACAAATTTTGCAATGATCATGCTAATAGATTCATCGTTATAAGGCAACAAATATACATTTCTATTAATATTTCGGGCACTTTTCCCGGATATTTTGACCACAAGTGATCTTAATGATTTAGACCCACTCTGGAAATTTTTAGGCAGTTTCTAACTATAAAAAGACATCTTTTAGACAGTATTAGGTTACCAGAGTCCGGAGCAGAATTGCTGATTTTCACTATTTAAGGTTTAAATGGCTTACAAAAGTGTGACAGCATACATTTATGTCTTTCAAAGTATTTGTAATGAAAAGTTCGGAAAATTTTACAAAAAAAGTCATACTTATGTTTTTAGTGAAAAATGCATCCCCTGGGAGCTAAAAATTCATGAAAATGGGCATATAATGCAAAAAAGTGCTAAAATGTCAACTTTGACTCTCTGTAACTTAAAATAATGGCCCAGAAAAGATCTGAAAAAATTCAGGAGAACTACTGGATACCTCTAATATATATTCCCACAGTTATAGCAATATTTATTTTTTTCATCTTCGATGTCACAGAGAACCACCCATATATATATATATATGTTTTATATATTGTAACGTGGTATTTCGTCCTAATACCAGTTACAATTTATTTATTATTTCTATACAGGGACGACGGCCCGAAGAACGCGTCTTTATCGTCGCCGTGGGTTAATAAGTTAACCCGTCGGGACACAGTAGCGAAGATTGGACGATCTCCTACGTACCGACACACGTGGCGGGAAAATCGTGAATCGGAATGATGATTGCGGGTTAATTTATAATTAATAATAACGCGAAAGTTATATTAAAATAAAATAAATAATCATTTATTTGAAAATATTACACGGAGGGGCCCAACAATGTATAACGGGGCGTTCTCCCGGTCGTGGTATATACGCGGCAAGCAGGGGCTGCATCCGCACTCACCCCGCGCAATACCAAATCGGTTTCGGTAGCACCGGTGTGCTACCGAACAAGCATACATACACACGCACTCTATACACTCTTAGATAAATACCGACTGACGTCGGGTAATTACCGGGCTGGCTTGTCCATTGGCCCTGGTGTGAGTCGGCGCTCCGACGTCTGCTGGCCGGTGAAGTCGGCCCGGTTTCCCGTCGTCCTCAACGGTGGTCTGCAGGCGCGGCCTGATGCCGCGGCGATTCGCCTGCCTCAGCGAATGCTCGACTCGAGGTATATGGTCCTTCGCACTGCACTTACACGAACTCATTAGCACTCGTGTACGGCTTCCCGGAGCACGGACGAACCGGTCCGGTACTTCCCGTGGCGTGCGAAACTAAACGTGACGATGTGTCAAAGGGTGCTGTCGCGGTCAACACCAGCAGCGTACTGAGTTTTTCGGGAATTGTCGTATTCCCGAAAAGTACCTAACACACATACACAATAACAATTGAATATACGGATGCTCGCACACATCCTCGTTGGTCGATATAAAGTCGCGCGTTTCGTGGCCTATTCAGACACAATATTTTATATACACATAAAATAATATAATACACTAAGTATTTATTTCATTGCAACGACGTCTCTTTGCAAAGCACCCCACTAAACTTCACATCAACTTCCTGATGTGAGAGTTGGAAAGAGGGCAATGAAATAAATAATGACCTGCACGCAATCGAATTCCCTCGCCTAGACGAACTAGGGTCGAGGAGTGGTGAGATTCTTCTCTAAGGTGGACATCACCAGTCGCAGTACGACGTCTCTCGCTGCGGGATTGTCTCCTGCCACCGCTTCCAACAACAAGCGACACTCCCGAAGAAGGTCAGCATCGTTTTGGGTTGTCTCGATGGCCCGGTGATGACGTTGCTACTCATCCCCGACGTTATGTCCATCCTGGTCGGAACGGAAGGCGGTTCGACCAATGGAATCGGTGGTGCAGTGTACGGGGTCAATAGCGACAACTCAGCTGGGTAGCCAACTTGCCGGAATACAGTGTTAAGACTCACCTGCACCTCATCCAAGGGTCGAGAGTTTGGTACTCCCAAACCCTGCGCCAGGTGACGTAAGAATGTCTCATCCGGGGGTACGTCCTCGATCAGCTCAACGTGGACTGGCTGAGCTGCGCTCTCTTCTCGTCCACAAGTCTTGTCTTCTTCAGCCTCTTGATGGCCAGATACCACTGGAGGAGGCGACGTTGGAGGACGGGCCAGGGAGTCCTGGTATTCCCTGCGGCGTCGATCGACCAGCCTTTGAGCATGCTCGCTCAAGGCGCGTCGCACCTCCTCAATCGGCCCGGTATGGTGCAGACTGAATTTTGCCGCCTGCCGGCGGTCTGCCTCCTCGATTCGTCGAGCAATGACTCCGGAAGCAAAGGATGGTTGGTTTTCCTGGGGCTGTGCGTCTACAATACCCACCGAAGTTGCTCGGACCGATGCGACGGTGGTCTCTTCCACCCGCCGCTTCTTCGCTTTTCTGCGGCTCCCTCTGTTTGGCCCTCTTGAACACGGACTTCTCCTGTGTCCCAGACGTTGAAGGTTGGGGTGCCGCTGTTGGCGGGTCGGATAGTCTTCGATCCCAGCAAATTGCCAACCATGCGCGGTAAGCATTCATGCAGCGAGGACATTTGGTTACAACCACCCTTCGACGGACGCTGTTGATGCAAAATTTCTGCGTCTGCATGGCCGCACACTCCCGGCGGTTGTGTCCCGGACGCCAACAATTGAAGCAGGCGTTATCAGAGGGGTCGATGGTTGGATTCGTCTTGATAGGATCCAACTTCTTGAACTTCGCCCCGCGACGCCTGTACTTTTCCGCCTGGTTCACTCCTGACGGATTGGGTCGCGGAGAGGGTCGGCACCTAACGGGCGACATCTCTCTCCGAACTTGCGTCGGTGGTTTGGACATGGGGAAGGGTCTGCTCCAGGCGGGCGACATCTCTTCCTTTGGCGGAACCACTGCTACCGACGCGATGGTACTCGGCACGGCTTATGCCAGATTCCCATCGTCTACTGCCGAATAGAAGTCGTCGACCGTCATCTGGCGCAAGGGATTATGCTTCTTGCGCCTTCGACGGCTTTCGGCGACTTCCCTTGGCCGCTCCCTCTCTTCGTGGTGGAGGTCCTCTGCATATCCGGCAGGTAGATAGTTATTACTACCCGTCCGGGTCTGCTGGTCGACCTCCATTCGCTCTACCGTCGTCTTGGGGTTTTGCCGAGATTCGTTAGCCTGCGGCGGACTTGACATACCTTTAGGCCTTTCCAAGGGCCTGGATATTGTTGCCAGAACCCGATGGTTGTGCAGACAGGGGTCTCCTCGCCACTTCGGCATAACTCCTCTTGACCGTCCCCCTCGCTTCCGGGGGCGAGCTTGCCAGAAAGATGGACGTGTATTTCTTATTATCTGTGTCCAGACAGTGGGAATCCCCGAAACGGTTATGGTCGCGGACCGCTTGCTGTTGGAATCGACGGTAGCTTTCCGCGCTCCGTTCGGTCTCTCGCTTACCGAGCATTTGCTCGGTCTGAGCGATCAACCGGTTGGTTTCGTCTTCGTCCAGGGTGCTGAAACAAAAGAAAAAAATTGTTAATTAACTACAAACAAATCATAGTTACATTAATCATATACAATCACTCGTACTCAATCAATTACACACCCGGATACCCACTCTAATTTTTTCGTGGCGAGTCGATCATCGCTGGCCTAGGATTTTCTCCTTGGCGGAACGTATCTCTTTAAATCGGATACGTATACTTCAGACCTTTTCCGTCCAGACTCTTCAAGTCTTAAGACTACTGGTGATAGTACCTCCTTGACTTCAAAGGGTCCGTCGTACTTAGGCATTAATTTGGCCAAAATACCTTTGGCCCCGTGCGATAACGTTCTACACTTCCTCATGACTAAATCGCCTACTTGGAAGGAAGCCACGCGTTTATTTTTGTTATAGACTTTCTCTTGACGTCTCTGCTCTTCATCTATGTGTTTCCGCACTAGATCCCGAAGGGCATCCAGACGTTTGAGTCGATCCATCCACATCTCGGGATCGATAGGAATTTTAAATTCCCTCTTCTCAACCTCTCTACGCATACTCTTTACAGGTTAAGGATGATGGCCAAAATTGAGGAAAACTGGGGAAACCTTCGTACTTGTTGCTGCATTAATGGCATGACGGAATTCATGTAGATATTCATCCTAGCTACGATGATCGGAATCCACAAAGGCCGCGATCATCGTCTTTAATGTCCTATTTGTACGCTCGACGGGCTTGGCTTGTGGTCGGTAAGGAGAAGTCGTGATCTGTTTTATCCCGCAATCCTCAAGCATTTGTGTCAACTTATTATTAACGAACTCTGTACCATTATCCGTAAGGAAGTAATCAGGAGTTTCCCAACGAAACAGTACGAGTTCCTCGAATGCTTTCGCGACCGACTTACCAGTAGCAGCTCGTAACGGTTTTAATTCAACCCACCTCGTAAACAAATCTTGTTAGACCAGTATATATTTGTATTGGTTCTTACTACGAGGCAGTTCCGTTATATCTGCTGCAACCACAGCCCACGGTCTATAAATATTACGTTTCCCCATCAAACCTTGAGGGCCCGCCTGTGAGACTTTATATCGTTGGCAGCCTATACACTGCACCACGAATTGCCTGACATCATGGTAGATACCTGGCCAATAATAGTCCCTTGCTACTCGGTCATCGGTATTTTCCAGTCCTAAATGACCACACGATGGAGGGCAATGCGAATCCTCTAGTACGCGCGTCCTTTGTTCAATGGGCACAACTAATCTCCATCCTTCCTCTTGATCCGTGATTGGGTCCAGCAGCTTATCGGTCGTGAATCGATACAGCATTTCATCCTGAATTTTCCAGTGCGGAAACTTTCGAGGACTGGACCTCACATCATCCAATCTGGCGATATACCATGGGTCGGTAATCACGTCAAAGGAGGCTATTTCGACTTCGTCCGAGTCCAGGTTAACAGCGCGAGAGAGTGCTTCGGGAATTTAGTGTAGTGCACCTTTCTTGTGCACAATCTCGAAGTCCCACTGTTGCATCTCAAGCACCCAGCGCGCTTGTCAGCCCGTGGGCTCTTTAAGAGTTTTCAGCCATTTGAGCGCGCTGTGGTCCGTTACAGCTTTGAAACGATACGCTTCAATATATGGTCGAAGTTTCTTAATTGCCCAGATTAAGGCTAGAGACTCTTTCTCCGTCGTCATGTAATTACGCTCCGCCTTGTTCAACACTCGGCTGACGTAAACGATCGGGTGCTCGAAACCATCTTCATCTTCTTGGGTTAACACAGCCCCAATAGCGTAATCACTCGCGTCACTCTGGACCGAGAAAGGCTTAGAAAAGTCTGGTCGAGCGAGTACTGGCGCGCCGGCTAAAGCTAACCTGAGTTCACGGAACGCCGCGTCCTGCTCTGATCCCCACTCCCATGGCTGGTCCTTACGGAGTAATCTCACGAGAGGGATCTTAATATCCGACTCTCGATTTATAAAACGAGAATACCAACCGACCATGCCAAGGAAGGAACGAAGTTGCTTAACATTTCTTGGGGTCGGATAATTTAGGACAGGAGCCACTCGATCCACATCGGGATGAAGTCCATCACTATCCAGGCGGTATCCAAGGAAGGTACCGCTCGAGCAACAGAATTGACACTTCTCTCTCTTCAATTCTAGCCCTGCGTCCACTAGTGTCCTTAGAACCATTTCCAACCATTTTAAATGTTCCTCGAAGGTTTCGGTTATAACGATTAGATCGTCCAGGTAACCAATAACATGAGGTTCAACTTCGGGACCAAATGGAGCATCGATCAACCGTGCAACTGTCATGGGTGCATTCATCAGTCCGAAAGGCATCCGTGTGAACTACCATAACCCAGACCCAGGCACAGCGAAGACGGTGTAATGTTGACTAATTTCTGACATAAGCACTTAGAAATATGCCTTCTTAAGATCGATCTTAGAGATGAATTTGGCATTATGTAACTTATCCAGAATCGAATCCATATTCGGTATTGGATATAAGTCACGTTTTGTTACCGCATTCAGATCTCGGAAGTCTATGCAAAAACAATAGCTACCTTCGTCTTTGCGAACTATCATTGAAGTGGCAAACCATTTACTTGCACTCGGTTCAATTATTCCTCTCTCAAACATTTTCCTGACTTCTTGCTGGGCGAATTCGAGGACTTTAGGCGACATACGTCTTGGTTTATGACGTACTGGGCGTGCATCTGGCTCTACTTCTACGTGATGTTCGATCAACGTAGTAAAGCCATGCACATCGCCTGGTGTTGGTAATAAGTTCTCTACTAACTTTCTTATCCTCTCTCGCTGGTCACCGTTAATCTCAATGATACCTGCACACTCTGCGAGAATCCTCGTGTCTCCATCTCGGACCCCGTACTTGACAAAAGACTACCATTTCCCGGCGCCAACGCGCCAGAGGACATTGCCAATTTTAACCTCGATGTTCCAATGTTGGATGAAGTCCATACCGAGAATTATCGAGTGTTCCATATTCTCGACTATTCTCAGTTGGATATTGCCATCTAATCCCTCAATTCCAAATAGAACATCTAACAAACCTAGGACTTTCAGTGCTGGTCCAGCGACGCCTCGCACGACTACCTTGGTCGGTTTCCAATTATCTCTGTAGCATTCCGCTACGTCATCGCGTATAAGTGAAGCCATTGCTCCTGGGTCGAACAATGCTTTAAAATCCTTGCCACCAAGTCTTACCGAGAAGAACAAGCGGTTTTCGGATTGCACTCCCGCAACCATGTCTTCGGCTTTACTGTCAAGTAGAGCTGGAGTCGACCTTGTCTCTTGACGTCTTCGGAACGGTCTTGCGATATATTCTCGGATAGTAACCGGTTGCATCTTCCCTATTCGCAGCGTAATATTCGTCCGAATCTAAGTTGCTAACATTAGAATCGGTTTGAGTACCCAGATCGCGTCTAGCGATAGCTCGCCCGTGCTCGACGGGATCGTTATTCGTTGCGCGGGCTCTGTTGTAACCATTGTTACACTGTGTAGAGGCTTCCATCCTAGTGTAAGTACTTTGACTACGGTCGGATGCGCGAGACTTACGATTCCCTTCATTCGGTAACCGTCTACAAGTGGACGTTTCATTCCTGTGATAGCACTCACCTTCCGAGAACGATTCATCATCTACTTCTTCTGGTGCTGGCGCATATCTGCGTGAGGTCCCGTTGTTATGCTTGTCATAACTAACCTTCCTCTGATAGGTACCGTATTTATCACGACTATCTGACTATTTATCACGGACGTATGGCGCCCCTTTCCACTGGATTGTGGTTACCAACCAACGAGTTACGCTGATCCCGGTGTGACGTATGTGGTGAATTTATAGCATGCGTCTTACCTTGACCAGTATGTGGCGGTCATCACCGTCAGTTGTCTCGAAGGTGGTGCGTTAGCCGTCGGAATCGCCGCTTCTGTGTCAATACCTGCTGCATTATCAGAAAGCGGTCTCAATTCACCCGTCGGCGTGGGCACTCTATGTGTGTTTCCCTCTTCCTGAATGGGGGTTATGTACTCACTTGTTGGTCTATCGTCTGACAACTCAGACTCTATAGACCTGTCGGTACCAGAAGTTATCACACTACCTCTTCTCGCTTGGTGGGCAGAAATATCCTCGTCAAAATTGGGATATCAAGGCACGTCAATTTGAGGATCATAGCACCTAATTCTATGCCTTAGAAGGCGCTCTCTACACTCAAACTCTTCGCTTTTTGCATTAAGGCGCAAACGATCGAGCTGAGCGTAGATCTCCTCCAACGGAAGTGATCTGATGTCCTTTTTAATGTGCCTCGCATCCCGCGAGTCACTAAGTATTTTGCACATACGTGTCTCGCAGCTGCCTATCGTAATCTTTTTTATAAGGCAGAGACGTCGTTGTGCACCTGGGGATTTCTTCTCAGTTGGCACACCAACTGCGTCCCCGTATGCCCTGTAAAGTTTGGACAACTGAGGAGATAGCTCAGAGTCCAGATTCAATTATAGAGTACAAAACTACTATATTTAAAAAGACATACCTTATATGAAGAGAAAAGAACCACAAAAAAATTCCGATCCGAGTTTGGCAAACTCATTTAAAAAAAAATCTAAATAAAACAACAAAGGAAATTAATATAAATTATTATAATTTTATAAACAAACTATATACAAAAAATTGTTTGCTACGAGATTCAAAATTTTAATCGAATCTGTTTTCGGATCAAAGAAAGAAAAAAAATTTTGTTTTCGAACTTCTCTTCAAAATCGAAGTAAAATTACAAACGATACTTGGACCAATCCAAGACCGAATTAATTCGACAAACAAATTAATTTGGTATTTACCCGGAGCTTGCAGTATAACTTACGGAGCGATCTCAAATCGGTTCTAGAGGTAGTGAACCGTGTTGAGGGTAAGGTGGATGAGGTGAAGGGTGAAATCAAAGACTTGAAAGCGAAGGTTAGCTGATCGAGGAAGAGATCGAGGTAAAGTTCACGGCTATAGATGTGCGCATGGATAAGCTGAAAAACCGGGTTACCAGTTTGGAAATCGGTAGCAAGGACATAAATGCAGTGTCACAACCTCCTACATTAAAGGACACATGCGAGCTACTCATTACCGGGCTACCCAAAGCAACCGTGAAACCCGACAACGATCTCTTGATTAAGGTTTTTAATGAGTCGAAGTTGCCTAAGCTGATCAGTCAAATAATTGACCTTTGCCCTTAGACCCTGCGGTTGAAAACAAACTCAACGGGTTCTCCCCCTGCTCCGATACTCACGCGAGGTTTGGTTATAAAAATGTCGTCAGTTATATCCAGGGACGCAGTCATTGAGAAAGCCCGACTCCTAAAAGGACGTAAAGCGCGAGATATCTTTGGTGAAGGTGGAGAAAACGCCTTATTTATCAGGCCTCTTTGGCCGAAACCTGCCTTTGAATTATGGCTGGCAGCTTAGTAAATCGAGCGAACTGGGCTACGCGAGGCCCATAGTTTTAGACTTAGTTGTTTTTATGCGTGAGGTGAGGGATGGACCCTTAAAACGTGTTAACTCGGAAGCTGATTTTCCAAACTTTCCTCCTCTCTCTCCTCACACCAAGTGAGATAGGGCTGGTCGGGCCAAATCATCAAAATCATTAAAATCATCGAAGTCACTCTTCATTTTTCATTCAAATATAAACCGTCTCAAAACGCATTTCGCATCTATTGAAGCATTAGTTCATCCAGCCTCTCATGATGTCATTGCGATCACCGAAACCTTACAAGTCACGATTCTTCTGAGATTATTAGATTGCCGGGCTATATAATGCATCGATTGGATCGTGAGGGTAAGGAGGGGGGTGGTGTGGCGGCCTATGTTCACGAAAATTTTGGGGTAAAGATCATCGCGCACTCTGAACCTATCTTTTCGAATGCTCCGGAACTTCTGGTACTATGTTTGACAGGCAAATCAGTTTCAATAGTGTTAGCAGGGCAAAGCCCGGAATGGCCAAGTATACAAGATCGAAATCGCAGTCTGAGTCTTCAAGCTCGTCGGAGTCGGAGGGCACGGAGATAGAAAGCGGCAAACCGTATCGGAAAACAGAGGTAAAAAGTCTTATTGAGGTACCAATATATATGTTGGACCAAATCAAGACAGTCAAGAAATATCTGACAAAGAAAGACAGCGAAAAGGCACACAAGGCCTTAGATAATATGCACAGCCTGGTTTCGACACTGCTGGCGAAAGCAGCATACCTAGAAGGACAAGTAAATGTCCTATCAGAGCAAAGGCAAAAAGCAACGAATACGGGTAACTCTTCCTACGCAAGGACAAATGGCCATAAATATAATAGAAGAATGGAGTGAAAATGTCAAAATGAAACATGCCCCAGATAAATGTGCAATGCTACTAGCAAAGGGAACATTTCATCAAAAATGTTACCCACTAATCAGAATAAACGGACAAAGAATCATAAGGCAAGAACCGTTTAAATATCTGGGCGTTTCTTTTGGCAAAGGCCTTAGCGTGCAAACGCATGTTACGGAGATCTCAAAGAAAACCAGAGGACTTTTCGAAAGGCTGACCTTCCTGGCAAGAGAGGAATGGGGCTTAGGCTATCGATCTCTAGATATAATATACAAGGGAGTGTTCATACCCATAATTACATACGCAGCAGCAGGATGGTACGGGCTCACAAATAATGTCCAGAAAAAGAAACTTATACTGTCGCAAAGATATGCCCTGATGAAAACCACAAGAGCATACAGAAACATCTCGGCCGAATCTATTACGACAATTACAGGTCACCTACCGATTGACTTAGAATGTGAGACAAGAATCGGACTATATTGGATAAGGAAAGGATAAGAGTACCGATATAAAAACTTTACAGTTCAATCGGAGGAAAGACTAACAGAAAGAGGCACACGAAGAGAAAGAAAATTGTCAATAGAAAAGCTAAAACAGAAAATAAGAAAGGAATGGCAGCTGAGATGGGACAATACGATAAAAGGAAGACGCACATATGAGGTTTTACCCAGCATAGACGAAAGGCTAGCAAAGTTTTGGTTTAGACCGAGTAAATGGCTAATCCAAATACTCAGCGGACATGGGAATTTCCAATCTTTTAGAAAAAGATTTAATTTCGTAGAGTCCGACCTATGCAGCTGCGGAGAGGCAGATACCCGTGAACACGCTCTACAAACAATACGGCATAAATATGTACAGGATATGGAAGAAGAAGCTAGAAACACGAAAGGGATGATGACGACCAAAGAGGGAATAGATAAACTAACCATGATGGTTAAAGACATTATGCTTGTAAAAATTGCTACTGAAGACTTAGAAAAAGACCTGGCTTTAACCGCGTCAATAGCAGAATTAGCAGAACTAGAGAAAGTCGAAGTATGAATGATAGACGTAGGTTCTGTTAATCTTCCAGAACTAGAAATAGGGTAGAGAGAAAGGAAAAGCATAAGTGAGCAGAGGGAGAAACTGAATTGAGTGAAAGACGGAAGATAGTAGTTAGGTTAAAAATCGAAAGTCGCACTAATAAACGTCGCACTAACAGTGGTAGTAGAACAGAGGTAATCAAGGTAGATAGCGATGTTGCACTAACAAAAATAATGACTAACATTCCGGATAGGGAAACAAGGGTTTTTGTAGAATGAAAGTTGAGCGAATGGAAAGAATGAATGTAAAAGCTCAGAATGAAAGGAAGGGTGAGTGAGAGAGCAGATAGGTAGATAGGAACTCCTTCTTTTAGTGTAGGCAAAAGACAAGGAAGAGAGAAGAAAGAAGAGAGAAGTGAAGAAAGAAGAGAGAAGGGAAGAAAGAAGAGAAAGGAAAAGAAGAGGAAAAACCTCAAGAACAGTTGGTCTTGCTCCCCTGAAAAAAGTAAAGAAATAAAGAAACAAAAACAAAAAATAAAAAATAGAACCGAAGCAATAAATAAACTAAATAAATAAATAAATAAATAAACTTCCTATGTTCTGTAGTCCAAATAACCGTCACAGTCGAAGATATGAAATAAAAAGAAGATAGCAACAGACGGTACGGCGGCAATGATCGATGCGTTAGGCATCGATCTAGCTCGGTTTTTTTTGTTAGCAGTGGTATACCGTAGGCCATCGGCCGCACATCCTACAGAGTTTTTTGATATCTTGTCGGACATACTACCACGATACAAGTATGTCATGGTCACTGGGGATTTTAACATTGACTTGAATTCCACCAGTGCCATGGCAGATAGGTTTAGAGCTAACTTATCGACATTGGGACTTTCACTTATCCAATCAGAGCCAACGCATCACGCAATGACATCGGGTGGGCCATCTCACACGTGGTTGGATCTCTTCCTTATTCGTGAACCAGTACCTGAGCATGAATATGTTAAAACGTCAGCTCCTTTCGCAGCTGGACACGATGCCATAAGTATTACCTTTCGGATTGATAACGAGTAGTTTCAAGTGAAGGTATTTGGGAGACGAAATTTGGGGGAGATCAACCTTCATAATCTTGCAATTACATTCAATTCATTCATCACCTCCTCTTCCTCATCACAATCATTCACCCAACCTAGACCTGACCAGTCTGTATCTATGGATATGTCTCCATGTAATTATCAATCTAGTCCGCATTCACATCAGGTTCAGTCATCTAATACCAGTCACAGCACTATTTTATCTACATATCATTTATATGTAATTCAATTTTATCTACATTTGACATGTTAGCTCCTATGACATTTCACTCCATTAAGACAAATCACAAACCATGGATTTCTCAGGATATCAAAGCAAGCATTGAAGACAGAAACGCAGCTTTTAGTAGATTTCGTGCTACAGGTTCAGTTGATGATTATAACGTATACAAGGGTCTTCGAAATCATGTCTCTAATGCTGTCAACTCGAGTAAGTTTCACTTCCTGGCAAAAAAACTTAGTAGCACGAAAGATCCAAAGAAATCCTGGAAATGCCTCAAAAACATGGGCCTCAGCTCAAAGACAAATTCATCACCGCTTAAATTTTTCACGTCTCGACAGTTAAATTGTCATTATGCTTCTGTCTCAAATCATGTTCAACCACTTTCCATACAAACATTTTCAACTATATCATGCAATTCTTGTCCTACATCACCCTCATCTTCCTCTTTTCATTTCTCTGTTATAACCGCGAAAGAAGTTCAACATGCAATTCGGGGAGCGTCCTCAAGGGCAGTGGGGATTGATGGCATATCTGTAGAAATAATAAAGTTGTTGGAACCTCAATTAACACTGCACTTGTTGATCTTTTTAATAACATGCTCTCAGCTGGTTATTTTCCAGAGAGATGGAAAAAGGAACTACTGTTTCCATTGGCGAAGTCAGTCAGACAGCACTCCTGGGTGTTCTAGATGATGCTAGGAGAGCCATTGATGCCAGGAAGATCACGATTCTCGTCCTGTTCGACTTCTCCAAGGCATTTGATACTGTGTCTCATGACAAACTTATACAAAAATTGTGTGACATTGGTTACTCTGATAACGTATTAACTTGGTTTTATCGATATCTTGTAGGCCGCATGCATGCAGTAGAGAGTGAGACGGGTGTGTTGTCGGATTGGCTCGACATAAATGCGGGGGTATCTCAGGACAGTGTTCTTGGCCCAATGCTTTTCTCTATTTATATTAACGATCTGCCGAAAGTTCTTACACACAGCGATTGTATGCTGTTTGCCGATGAGGCCCAGGTTTACGATTCGTTTTTTCCGTCAGAATTTGAATTAGGGGTGCAACGTATCACACAAGATGCCGATGCGACAACCCTATGGGCTCATACGAACGGACTGAAGCTAAATGTAAAAAAAAGGAAGGTTATGATTCTGGGTAGTCAGGCTTTTTTATCGCGTATCGACTTAAACACTGCCCCGAAGTTTGGATTGGGACCGAATCTCTTAAATTATGAATGTGAGGTTAAATCGCTTGGGGTCATGATCTCTCCCTCTCTTGATTGGACAAAGCACGTGCTATCTATCTCGAGTCAGGACAAATGGCACTCGTGGCAAGATTTTGTGAAATCTGCCAAGAAATGGTACGGTATGAGCCAGAGTTTCCAGCAAAGGCTCATCGAGGAGTCCTATGCTCGGACACAGGGTGAGGATGAGCCGGTGAGAGATTACATCACCTGTTCAATCGCAATCATGCGAAAACTCAACCCGATCCCGAGCGAGCGTAGGCAATTGGACCATCTCTACCGTAACATGCAACCTCAGCTTCAGCGGTTGTTTAAGAGAGCTGAAGCCAAATCCCTTGAAGATTTATTGGAGCTGGCGATGGACGCCGAACAAACGCCGAGCGGGAAAAGTTATATCGACCGCCTCCGGCAGAGGAAGATTTAATGCTGCCGGAACTTGCTTACAAATGGCTAAGGATGTGAGTGAGTCGAGTCGGGAAGGTCCGATTGAACGGCTCACAAAAGTCCTGGAAGAAACCCTTAGGAGCTTGCGAACGAGTAGCCAGACAGCTGGGGTTAAGGTGGATAAAGATACGCCACCTAGGAAGAAAACCCACAAGTCTCCTCCTCGGTTTAGAAGAAGGAAGAAGGAGACACGTAAAAGTCCCGATCGACGGTCATTGAGTGGTTCATCCTCGAAGCTTGGGGAATCGTCGGATTCAAGAAAGAAGATCAAGAGAAAAGAAGAATTCCCCAAGCCGATCAAGTGCCACATTTGTGGTAAGTTGGGGTACACCGTCAGGACGTGCCCTGACTGTGCAAAAAACGCGCGGGGAAGCGGTTAGAGGGGACAACCGCATACCCCAAAGTACAGGACAAGGAAAGGACTGATTCCTTACAGATCCCAGGAAGTCGGAATGGTAGCGGATACCCGCGATGTCCTAAAGTTAGTGACATCGAGCACTAGCCGAAAAAGTTATCGTCCTGAGGACGAGACGCGCTGGTAATGTCAGCTTGACATAGGTGGATTCCGGATCCGTGCGTTGTTCGATCCAGGTGCATCGACAACCGTAATGGGTCCGAGTGGTTTATAGTTAGCAACCGCTCTAGGCAGGTCGCTTCTCGAGTCGCGAGCTGGCAATGCCAAGCTCGCTGATGGTAGTACTCATCCGTCGTGTGGTCACGTGATGCTACCATTTACCATCGGTAAAGAGACTCGAGAAATACGTGTTGCGATCATGCCGAACCTGGATGCTGAATGTTACATCGGAGTAAATTTTATCCGAGCATTTCGAGCCGTCCTCGACCCACATTCCGACCGTTTATTCCTAAAGGGAACGGATCAAGTCCTACAGCTAGCAGTGGCAAGTATGGAAAGTGGCAATGCTTCATTATCGCCAGGAGGTGTCGCTGACGTAACAAAAGTAGAGCGCACACAATTGCGGAACTTCTAGACCGAGTGTTGGCCACAACCTTGCCAAAGATCGGCCGTTCTTACGATGTCGAACATATAATCGACGTCGGATCAGCCAGGCCGATCAAACAGAGGTACTACCCCGTCTCTGATAAGATTCGAGAGGAAATGCAACGTCAAGTTCGCGAGATGCTCGAGACTGGCGTTATTGAACCCTCGAAAAGCGGTTGGTCCAGCCCCGTGGGATGGCGAAGAAGGGTGAGAATGCTAGGCGTTTTTGCATCGATTTTAGGAAAGTCAACGCTTTGACGAAACCTGATGCATATCCTTTGCCATATATGCAGGATATCGTACGCAAACTCAAAAAAGCCCGATACATCTCCACGATCGACATGAACTGTGCGGACCACCAGATACCTCTACAGGTGGAGTCGCGCCCGACAACGGCTTTTACGGTACTGGAATGGGTTTGTTCCAGTTTACTCGTATGCCGTATGGATTGGCAAATGCTGGCGGATTTATGGAACAGTATCGTAATTTTTGCATCAGCTCGGGTCGGCGACATTCGGCTCGGCTCGGTTCGTCGTGGCTACACGGGCGAGATCGACTTCGCGCGCAAAAGATTCGCGCACGCACCTGATTAGATATGTGAAGGGGCGATTCGCGCGCGCTGCGAAGAGATATAGCCGCCTTGTTACGCGACAGATGTGATCCCCCCGCGTCCCGTGTTCAGCTTCGCCGTGCTTTGTTTTGCCGTGCGTTTCGTGTGTGCGTTTCGACTGCAGGCCGATCCTGCATTTGCAGTTACTGGTGCAACACCGTTAACCGACCTGCAGCCACACAGCCTCGGTGCACGGGCGAGCGGACAATCCTTCTACACCGCAGCGAGAGTTGGAGAGAGAGAGAGAGAGAGAGAGAGAGAGAGAGAGAGAGAGAGAGAGAGAGAGAGCAACCGATCGGTTGGTCGTTGTTTACTAACGACTACTGAAGCGTATAAAGTAAGTGGTATCACTTCACGCGATCGTGTTTTTTATTCGCAATTAATAAATGATCGTATTGCTTTATACCAGTCCCGTTGACTGAGTATATTATATTTATATATATATATTTTTCCCCCTCTCTCTAGAAGTCGGCCGTTTACCGACTTGTAAGAAAAGCGTAGACCTCGGTGTTAATCAGATTTTGTTTATTATTTATCGTTATTTATTTATTTCAATAAATTCATATTATTATTAGAATTCAATCCGGTGTTCGATTAATTGAATTTAACCCACGTACGATTCCTTCCTTAATCCTAAGAGCTCGTATAATTCTGGTTGACAAGTGCTCGACGCGATATCCCTGTTTGGCGGGAAATTTCAGCTTTGATTTTTTATCTGATTGTTATCTGAAACAGTAACTCGGTTTCAGACTAACACTTATCAGATTTGGTAGAGCGGACAGGTAACCGCCGACGCAACGTGGGAAAAATACGTTTATTTAAACAGCCGCGATATTAAAATAAACATCCGTGCGGCAACCAAACTGTTACAACATATATATATATACAAGGGGGGCTTCGCCCCCCTGCGCGCTTCGCGCGCCAACCCCCTATTTTTAATTTCGAAAAAGGTTTTTCGTAATAAATTTATTTTAAATAATGTTTTAAATTATATTACTTTTTCACTACCATGGACACCTTAGAAATTAAACCGATTCACACAACACCTTGGAGGTACTGTTATAATGCATTGGCTTTTATACCAAAAATTTAATTTTTTTTTAAATACGATTATAATTTTTAAATAAAAGTTTTTACCAAAATTTAGTATAATGAAATCAGAATAATAGTAATAAAAAAAATAAAGACATTAAATGTTAACTGTAAATTTTAAACTATATGAATTCCTATGAAGCTTAAATTTATATTTTAATAATTATAAATGTTAATGAAAAATTAACTTACCAAAAATAGTAAAGTGCATATACTTACTAAATTGTAGTATTTAGTAACTACTTATGAAAATTTTGGAATATTTTAAACGGATCTAAATAGAACTTCACCTCTTAAAATTAATTTATTTAATGACGAAGGATCATCGCCAAAAGTTCTATGGCATTAATATTTTGTACTTTTAGAGTAATAAGACTTTCTTCTTAAATAAATAAATTTTTTTATTAATTTTTATTAATTTTATAGAACTATTTATATAATTTTAGTGGCATATAAATAAAAACCTGTTTCTTCCATTTCTCCCGTAATTCGTAATTTGCACCCTCTTTCAAAATTTGCGTTTTAATCCATAATTATATCCAATTTATTTTTTCCTTTAGTTACAGAGCCCATATATTTATCTTCATTATTATAATCAAATTAATTCCTTAGAAAACCTTCTGTTTCTAATAAATACATACTTGTTTATTTAAAATATTGTTTTCTATAAATATACATAATCTACTCACTTATATATCCATTCAATTTTGAAATATTAATTTAAAAAATATTTAAATTAAATGCTCCTAAATTAATAGTTTTTGAAAATCTATTCAAATGTAATTCGTATTTTATATTGCCACTGTTAAAATTTGAATTTTCTTTTGCCTATACTGTTTATAATAGAATTATCTTAAAAATGCAAGAATTAATATATTTAATTTTTCACCCATTGTATATATCATATGGATATTTGGAAAAGTGTATGTTATACTTGATTAATATTTATTTAATCTTCAAACAATTTTGCATCTGTATTTAAAGCATTACATTGCATTTTAGATCCGTTATTATCTTATTGAGTATACGTTTAAACATTTTATGAGTTTCATCAAGAATGAGTAAGCTAATACACATTCTTTCAAGTTATGTTCACAAATTTTTTTTTGCGCAAGGAAAAATACATATATTATGTATTCTTGAAAAAACAATTTTAAAATATATATATATATTATATAAATATTCCGCCACACGCACACACACTCACATACATACATACAGATATACAGGGTGAGTCATTTTAATTTCCCCAGTCTAATAACTTTTGAAACAAGCAAATTACGCAAAAATGTTTCAGACCAAAGTTGTAGGGGTTCAAGGGGGACATCTAGGGGTGACTTTGAAATTGACCTTGAGCTTGACCTTGACGGCTTTCTCAAGGTCAAGTTTATTTTTTTATTGGGAACCCCTATTTCTGACCTCGGAATCGGAAAGAGCGGGAAATTTTACATCCAGATAACATCTTTTAACATGGGTCAAAATAAACCCTTAAGGTCATGCTAAGGTCAAAACTATCCTGGAACAAGAATCGAACAATGTAAGCAAAATACGAAAAAATGACTCAGAAAAAAGTTGTAGGACTTCAAGGGGGACGTCTAGGGGTAACCTTGAAATTAACCTTGAGCTTGACCTTAACGGTTTTCTCAAGGTCATTTCTATTTTTTTAATGGAAACCCCTATTTCTGATCTTAGAATCAGAAAGAGCGGGAAATTTTACGTTCAAGTATCTATTTAGTTTTTTTTTCATAAGAACATAAACAATATTTCAGTTTTTACTTAAGAAATTGAAGCCGCTTTCAAACATCAAAAGGTTTAACGAGCATCGAAGACCTTTGTCGTACTTCTATTCTCAATGTGAAGCAAAGGTCAAATTCTTGAAAATTATCTTATTTTTGTTACATTTCGAGGCGAAGCTTTTATCGCATATGACCGTTGTTAAATAAACTTCCAAAGAATAAGGGACTGGCCATGTACTAACGATGCTGATGTTTAAGATCATAAACTTCCTATCTTTAGCACTACCCAGGAACAACGACGTGGACGTAATAGGATTATGTTCCCTTTGGGGTGCTTTATTAACGTGAATCCCCTTGCCTCTCACGATTTGGGGTGCTTTATTAATGTGAGTCCCCTTGCCTCTCACAATTCATGATGAAACTAGAATAAACTTATTTCCTATCGGTTTTGCTCGAAATTATTACCATTTACGTCGATGCATTGCCTGAGCCTCTGTTCGAAGCTTTCAATAGTGCGCAGTAAGATATCTCTAGAGATTTGTCTACATGCAACTCTAATCCTTTCTATCATATTCTCCCTTGTTGTGGGCACTTCGGCGAACACAGTATTTTTTAAGTATCCCCAAAGGAAGAAATCTGGAGAAGTTAAGTCCGGTGATCGTGCAGGCCAAGCAACTGGACCACCTCTTCCAATCCACCTTTGTTGGAAGTTTCTATTTAAGAACTCTCGTACAATTAAAGCGAAATGCGGTCCTGCACCATCCAGTTGTATCCACATTCGACGTCTAGTCTCAAGATCTACGTCTTCAAGTAAAAGTTTACAATCCCTATCCTTTTTTATTTTTCACCGGACTGTATGATTTTTATTAATAAATTTCAAATATTGGAAGTTGTTGCTAATAATTTCCTATTACAAGTCTATTAAATTAATGAAACTATTTCAGTATCAATCTGATGTTCTGCAAAGAAATAAGAGTAAAAGTTAAATACATAAGGATACATTTCATGTTCAATGAAGAATCTATTACATTTGGAAGTCGTTTAGAAAGTAATCGCAACACGTTCAGTCGTGATTTCAATTTTGAAAAAGCTTTAAATATTACTTTTGTTTTAACCATGATTGTGTTCATTGTATCACTATCATTATTTCTTCATATTTGAATAAGAGACCTTTCTTATTGCCATCGATCATATGAAATCTAATTTGGACAATATTGCCTCTGTTTTCAGTAATATTTAATTTGTATCATCTTTCTATGATCTTTGCCTTTGTTGATTTGTATTGAGGTTTTTTTGAAAAAATCTTTTAAATATGGCTGATTTTACCCCAACAGAGATAGTTGATATGATTTGGATTTTAGGAGAATGTAGAGGTAATTACCGTGAAGCGTCAAGGTTGTATCGAATTCGATACCCACAAAGGCGCCATCCTGATCACCGTACCATTCATCGTCTTGAAGAACGAGCTCGACAAGGGCATCTACGAAGAAGTCGAGCAAGACATGAGTATGATGATAGAGATGCTAGGGTTTTGGTTGTCTTAGGATTGGTTCACCTAAATCCTCATATCAGCAGCCGACAAATAGAGAGAGAAACAGGAATACCTCAGAGAACCGTTATTAGAATTTTAAGAAGTAATAGATATCATCCGTATCATATTACCTTAACGCAAGCATTAAACGCTAATGATATGAGAAACAGAGTAACTTTCTGTCGGTGGGCTCTACAGATAATTTTGCAGGATCCGAATTTTTTTAATTATGTTCTTTTTTCTGATGAAGCTACGTTTCATAGTACTGGCCAATTGAATCGTCACAACAGTCATTATTGGTCTGATCAGAATCCTCACTGGTACAGACCAGTCGATAATCAACATCGTTGGAGTGTAAATGTATGGTGTGGAATAGTTAATGGTCATCTCATCGGACCATTCTTTTTTGAAGAAAACGTCAACGGCAATGCTATTTTAGAACTTTTAAGGGATCATCTCCCACTTTTACTTGAAGACGTAGATCTTGAGACTAGACGTCGAATGTGGATACAACTGGATGGTGCAGGACCGCATTTCGCTTTAATTGTACGAGAGTTCTTAAATAGAAACTTCCAACAAAGGTGGATTGGAAGAGGTGGTCCAGTTGCTTGGCCTGCACGATCACCGGACTTAACTTCTCCAGATTTCTTCCTTTGGGGATACTTAAAAAATACTGTGTTCGCCGAAGTGCCCACAACAAGGGAGAATATGATAGAAAGGATTAGAGTTGCATGTAGACAAATCTCTAGAGATATCTTACTGCGCACTATTGAAAGCTTCGAACAGAGGCTCAGGCAATGCATCGACGTAAATGGTAATAATTTCGAGCAAAACCGATAGGAAATAAGTTTATTCTAGTTTCATCATGAATTGTGAGAGGCAAGGGGACTCACATTAATAAAGCACCCCAAATCGTGAGAGGCAAGGGGATTCACGTTAATAAAGCACCCCGAATCGTGAGAGGCAAGGGGACTCACGTTAATAAAGCACCCCAAAGGGAACATAATCCTATTACGTCCACGTCGTTGTTCCTGGGTAGTGCTAAAGATAGGAAGTTTATGATCTTAAACATCAGCATCGTTAGTACATGGCCAGTCCCTTATTCTTTGGAAGTTTATTTAACAACGGTCATATGCGATAAAAGCTTCGCCTCGAAATGTAACAAAAATAAGATAATTTTCAAGATTTTGACCTTTGCTTCACATTGAGAATAGAAGTACGACAAAGGTCTTCGATGCTCGTTAAACCTTTTGATGTTTGAAAGCGGCTTCAATTTCTTAAGTAAAAACTGAAATATTGTTTATGTTCTTATGAAAAAAAAACTAAATAGATACTTGAACGTAAAATTTCCCGCTCTTTCTGATTCTAAGATCAGAAATAGGGGTTTCCATTAAAAAAATAGAAATGACCTTGAGAAAACCGTCAAGGTTAAGCTCAAGGTTAATTTCAAGGTTACCCCTAGACGTTCCCCTTGAACTCCTACAACTTTTTTCTGAGTCATTTTTTCGTATTTTGCTTACATTGTTCGATTCTTGTTCCAGGATAGTTTTGACCTTAGCATGACCTTAAGGGTTTATTTTGACCCATGTTAAAAGATGTTATCTGGATGTAAAATTTCCCGCTCTTTCCGATTCCGAGGTCAGAAATAGGGGTTCCCAATAAAAAAATAAACTTGACCTTGAGAAAGCCGTCAAGGTCAAGCTCAAGGTCAATTTCAAAGTCACCCCTAGATGTCCCCCTTGAACCCCTACAACTTTGGTCTGAAACATTTTTGCGTAATTTGCTTGTTTCAAAAGTTATTAGACTGGGGAAATTAAAATGACTCACCCTGTATACATATATATGGTCTATTTCACGTCAAGTGGTACGATGAAAATTTTAAATCACTCCAAAATTTGAGAACAGGCTGGAAACATCTTCCAGAACATACAAAAAAAATTTAAGTGTTAAAAATAATTTGCTTAAGAGTTATTCGACCATAAAAAGTGGAAATTTTTCAATTTTTTAGAAAAATTTCTATTTTTTAAGCCATTTATCTCAAAATCTGTTGATTTTTTTGAAAAAACATTACAAACAACTTTTGTTTAAATTAATCTTTAGAACTTATCTACCATGGTTACATTTCTTAATTTTAAAATCTCGAAGAGATAGAACACCCGGACATATTGAATATCAAAAAAAGGCTACCACACCATAATCGATTTTAATCTAACACCTCTCAAAAGTTCACATTTTTCGCGAGCTTTCGAATGGCTTGGGTTAGCTTATTGGCCAAGACCGCTGTTGTAAGTTATGCCTCATAAACCTCATAAAATCACTAATTTTCACGTATTTTAGGACATAACTTACACCAAAGGTGTAATATATATAATATATATATATATGGGGTATTCCACGTGAAGTGGTCCGATCAAAATTTTAAAATGCACCAAATTTTGAGTACACGTTGCAAATGTTTTTCAGAATACAGAAAAAAATTTTTAGGTACTGGAATTTATTAGCTCAAAAGTTATTATAACCTCAAAAAGTGAACTTTTTCCAGTTTTTTTCAACACCAGCTGGGTTTA